>JBBPLX010000050.1:3612-62978 GCA_038090015.1 Leccinellum albellum
TAATCCAAGATCACCTGGTTGGATGTCAATAGACCGTGGCTTGTGGCGCGTCGGCGGTATGAAGGCGGAATGGGTGAAGCAACTGGGAGAACAGGTGATAGAACCGAACAGCAACTGGAAATCCTTGACCATCACCTCGATAAGGTACTCGTAGACTTGCATCATCGTGATGATGGACTGTTTGACATCAACGAGGGTCGTTTTATCATAGACACTGAGTACTTTCTTGTCTTAAACCATACTGCAAAAGGGGGTATCAGCCATAGAAACAGACATCAGCAGAATTCAAACAGTTCAGAGAGAAAGGATCCAGTGGTATCAGCATCGATCGTGAACGAACATTGACAAAACGTCTGATTGACAGCAATCACATCTCTATCTCCAGCAGGCTCAAATATTGGCGATTCGAAGTAGACCTATATTTCGCCCTCGTGAGTGAGTTGGGCCGTTGCTTTGACTTGCACCCGCACGATCCCACAAGCGACAATGCACCTCGTTCAAGAATTTTATGCATGATCACCATCTACGAGCACTCGCGGGAGCAAGCGTATGCATAAGTGGTGTGTATATCACGGCATACGGAGCCTTCCAAATCTCGGCCTCGTCAGCTATGGGACGGAACCACTTTGAAACCTGGCATAGAATCAAGGACGTGACTTCAAGGATGCGTGGACCCGACTCGTGCGTCGCCGCGTCGTCCGCATATTTGATGTCTCTTGAGTGTCCTTGGTGGTCATCAGATTCAGATGACGAGACTCGTGTAGCGAAGAATCCGTAATGAGTTCTGTTGGAAAAACGCACTAGTCCAAGCTGGCCATATCCACTAATTGCAGGGTCAGACGTGAAACAAGCACACTGGGAACCCTGAATTTGGTGAGCGATTATCTGATTGGCGCCGCGTCGTCGTTCTCGGCTTAGTGATCGATCGATCACACGTCGCACCCGAGTACACACTCACCTAGACCGTTATGATCCCATATCTTGCCGAGCTACCCCCGGAAATATACTCCGGGATATTGGAACATGTACCTCGGAACAAACGGCAACAGACCACCCTCTCACTCACCAGAGCCATCCCACGATCCCCAGTGCCTCTGCACCACCTGTTTGAATGCATCCGTCTCAAGTCGGCGGAGAGTGTGGTGCAGCTGTATCGTCGACTGCGAGGACGTTTTGAGGAGCCGCGGTGGATTCAGGAATTCTCTCTTGAAACATGGAGCGTCGACGCAGACGTGGTAGTGAACCTTCTGGCACTTCTCTCGCGGCTGTCCAGCATTACACTATTTATTGGGCCGAATTTTGCCCCGGAACATCTAGAGGAGATACTGGAGGAGCCAAGGGAAACGTTGCGGTACATCTCGTTCCGTTTCAGACCCTAGTAAGCTATCATTGGCGATTTCTAGACCAAGGCCGTCTGTTGACCACGACCTCAGCGTGCAGAGGGCGACATATTATCAGTTTCTCAAAGTGAGAGAATGCAGCCCGAGTACGATCGTCGCTAACTCGGTAGGAAATTAGGGTGCATATTTTGACACTGCCTTGGAAGCCCTGTCTCGCTGGCCGACGACCAACCTTCCTACCTTGTCGATTGTACAGGATCCTCTGGACGCGAAGATAGCCCGAATACATCATTTCGCACAGCCGCTGGTGTTCTTCCGCCTTGACCCACTCAAGACGTTGGCTTGTTCGTCATACCTCCGATCTCTAACAAATTTGCGACTGCGGGTTCCATCTAGACAAGTCGCCCTCTTTATATATAGCTCACCTCGCTCCATACCCGAACTCCGTATCTTGGATCTATCAACATGCAACATCCGATTGACTGACGTGGAGGCACTGGTAGCGCGGTTCCGTCAGTTGAGACATTTGATAGTGGACGAGTGCGACATCACGTCTGGAGATGAGAGCGAATGGGTCAACATTGGCAGGACTTGTGCATTGGCGACTGTCAAAGCGGCTAGAGAACGGGAGAAAACGCTCAAGACTTGGCTGGAGGCTCACGCAACTCGCACGAGTCCGCATGCAGAAGCCACCATTGTACCTGGCGAAGAGGAGGCTCCTGCACCCAGACGCGCCCATCGAGGTCGTCGCGGATTGGCCACCGCAACGATATCATTCCGGGATCCACCGGCAAGAACGACGGTCCCTGCTGTTCGAGCGCCGAATGCAGCGGTCCCAAAAGTTCGTGTGGTTCCATTAGCCCCAACCCTCTATTCCTTGAGTACGACCACAAGTACACTGCATAAGGATAAACACGACGCCATTCGAGCCCGATTCGAGAGAGGCTGGGACGAGGGTCTTGATCAACTCACGGCGATACGGAATAGACTGTATCAGTCATGGAAAAATGGTGTGAGAATGGTGCACATGGCTGGTGAACAGGGCACAGAGGAGGGGTTCGAGGGGTTGGAAGACGTTAAAGGAGAGGGCGCGTTCTATGGACGCGATGGATTCCGGAATCTATGGTCTGTACCGGTGCTGTGTCTTGCAGGCGGAGATCCTAACTCCGAACAGCATGTGGAAGGATGTGGCCATACAGCAGTTAGTTGCGCGTGGCCAGATGGTATCTAAGAATGCATGTACATCACTACGAAAGCAGAACGGAGAGTTAACCATGTAGAACAGTTATTCATAGACGCCTAGGTGAGGGTTAACCGATAACGTTCGTAGCCAGTCAGCTTCCTTCTCCATCTCCTGTAAGGATCGCGGGAGTCGATTCTCGTCGGCGTCGACCCTCAGTGGTTGGAACCGACCATCGACACTATTCGTGTTCGTGAGGTGCAAAGGGAGAGACGCTTCTGACCGCTCCAAAGCAGGGTAAATGTCGTCCATTTTGTCGGAGAAGTAGTCACCCTTAAATTTCCTGGGCATAATATGGAAGTGGACATGGGGAACGGACTGCCCTGCGGCCCTGCCATCCTAAAGATGGACATGAATGGACTCGGCACGGCTGAACGAGCGATGAAACTACCTGACATGCCACGGTGAGCGAGTCTGCACCGTACGCGTTTTCTATTACACGACCGACGTGCTGTACAGAGGTGATCAGAGACGTCAGTTCGGGCGTGGTGAGGTCGGTCAGCCTCGGAACGACACGGTTGGGTATGACAAGCACGTCTTGGTGGTGTGGTTGAGTATGGGGGGACAAGAGAAGCGGTGAGACACTCACGACCTGGCACGATCGGTTTGATGTTCACGATGGCATAAGACAATGCAGTACGATAGAACACTTGTGTGGTCACTTCAAAGGTGGAGAAGAAGGTCATATGGGTGCACAGCCACCAGTTGTTGAGAACGGTCACCGACGACATATCCGACCATACTTGCCCCACCATGGCTAGTCCAACAGAACTCCATTTACCGTCAAACCTCCCATATCCAATAAAGGTCGCCTCTTTAGACGTTAAGCAGGGCGATTCAGTGCAGCGCAGCACCCGTTTGCTCAGCTATTCTTTCAAATACCAATCCTCGACACCCGGTGCACGTCCTGAAATCCGATTCGGAACATGGGACTCCCTCCTCGAGGGCACCGTCGAGGCCTGGGCTGTTCGTGTGGGCGACGAAATACCTCTTCAGAGGTCCAAGCAGAAGCCGGTCATCACGATCCTCGAACCTTGCAAACATGGCCTCCAAGTGGGCGGTTTATGTGGCATCTGTGGAAAGGATATGACTGCGTGGGTGATATCATTATCTTCTACTGCCCTTGAGTATTCATCTATCACTCCAGTTATGACTACACAGGCTTCTCTGATGCATCGCGTGCGTCTATCCAAATGACTCACTCTGCTTTCGGCCCAACCGTGTCAATGGAGGAAGCACAGAGGATAGAAAAGGAGACTGCGGACCACCTTTTTAACTCCAGGAAGCTGTCCTTGATCGTTGATCTGGACCAGACAATCGTTCATGCAACCGTTGATCCTACAGTTGGCGAATGGATAACAGAGGGAGAAGCTTGGGAGGCTAGGCAGACCAAAAAGTCTTCAAAAAATTCACAAGGCGATAGTTCCGACTCTTCAGATAACGAGACGCCCGAGGCCGACGTGTGCAACCCCAACTGGGAGGCCCTCAAAGATGTTCGCAAGTTCCGACTCGGCCCGGAATCATTCGGCCTGCCATCATCGAGGGGGTCCTCTAAAGTCAAAGGGAAACAAAAAGCCATCGAAAATGATGGCTGTATGTATTATATCAAACCCCGGTACGTGGCGTATCTCCTACCCGAGAATTCCTTGAATACCAAATTGTTGGTCGACACAGACCCGGCTTGCAGGACTTTATCCGTAAACTTTGCACGAAATACGAGATGCATGTATATACCATGGGTACTCGCGCGTACGCGGAAGAGGTTTGTGCCGCCATCGATCCCAACGGGAAAATATTTGGTGGTCGTATCTTGAGTCGGGACGAAAGTGGGAGTGAGTGGGCTGTATTGCGTCTGCGCTGTAATCACTCATATTCCTCAGGCCTCACACAAAAAAGTCTGCAGCGGCTTTTTCCTTGCGATACATCTATGGTCGTCATCATCGATGATCGGGCGGATGTCTGGGAGTGGAGTCCAAACTTGATCAAAGTTATCCCTTGCGAGTCTTCCCACATCTTCCGCAGGGCATCAGCTAACACTTCTAAAAGACGATTTCTTCGTAGGCATCGGTGATATCAATTCTGCTTTTCTTCCGAAAGTAGAGCCGCTAGCGCCTACCGTACACACTCCGACGCCTGGTTAGTTTCTCCGTGTGATATTACCTCGATTCCTCCTGTTCATGATGACCAGACAAACCTGCCACTCCTCCAGCACCAAACCCATCAGAAGAACCATCCCCTTCGCCATCTTCCCTCGCTGAGCCTGAGGAGCAAGAACGCGCCGAAATTGAATCCAAGGCCCTTCTAACGCAAAATTCCTTGGCACTTGAGGCTCAGGTAGAAGAACGACCTTTGGCAAAGAAACAAGAGGAATTGCAAGGTAGAGTGACTTGACGTAAGAGTTGTTCCCTGGTGACAACTCCATGGGTGCAGAGCATACGGCTACAAATAACGTCAAAGTGGAGCATCCGAAGAAGGCACTGCTGAAAAACGACGATGTTGAGCTACGGAGAGTAGCCACGGTAAGATTAAAATGTCGAAATCGATGTATTGAGCGCATTGAACAGTCCCCTCCAGTTATTGGAAGATGTCCACCGACAATTTTTTGATGCGTACGATCGGCGTTTCCCTGACGAAAGACATAAAAGGCGCAGATCCGAAAATCAACTCCAAGCATCCAAACCTTACGATGTGACAGTGCGTATACGAACATATTGTGCCTAATTTGCATTCAATAGCTTCGGTAGCGTATCATTCCGGATATGCGGCTTAAAACTCTCAATGGGGTCCATATTGTCTTCTCTAGCGTTATACCTCTTGACACAAAACCAGAGACCACCGAGATATGGAAAGTCGCACACATGTTCGGTGCCCAATGTTACACTGAATTAAATAATTTTACTACGCACCTAGTTGCTGCTAAGGTTTGGTTTTCCAGAATAATCAGTGTCTCTCCTTCTGATGGTTCAACATCAGCAAGGAACTGTCAAGGTCGACATGGCGCGAAGACGGGGGGGAGTCAAAGTAGTATGGCTAGCTTGGTTTACGGACTCGATAGCGTTGTGGCGGCGACAAGACGAGACTCCGTACCTCCTTGAAGATCCCACTCGGAATGCGCCGAGTTTGAGTCCTAACCTCGATCCCCATCCTATTTCTTCGGATCCAGAACCGGATGCTGATGACTGGGATGTCGAACCCGCACCTTCGGGTAACACAGCCTTGGAGCTCGCGGATATCGACTGGAACGATATAAACGATGAAGTCGAGGCAGCCATGAATGAAAGCGATGACGATGACGATGTGAAGAGTGAGCACAGTGTGAGGAGTGTCATGGCATCAGAGGATGATGGTATGACTGACGAGACCCATAGTCGGCCTAGGTACGCCTGTTGCTCAACAGATGACATCTCTAAGCCGAATCGTTGACATTACCATTCAGCCCCAATTCCTCAACTCAACTGAAACGGAAACGCCTAAGAAGTCGCACCCCATCAGAAAACGGCAACGAGGTGCAACAAGATATTCTGCGGTCTCCACTGTCGAAACGGAAGAAACTTGCTGCGAATCGGACGGGAACATCGAAGCTGAAGGAAGCATTTACCGCTGACGAGATTGCCACCTCACGGCAGCTGAGAAGTCGAAGCCCGAGCATTGCAATCGGATCCCCTGCTGCAAGCTTCCCTAGCCCGGCGGACGAGGACGAAGATGAGGAAGAGGACGACTTTCTGGCTCGGGAACTTGGGGAAGACTGGGGATAGCATTTTATTCCATCTTGACAGGCTTTTGTCTGCTTCATTTTCGCTCTGTTGCATTCGATCTGATCATAGCCTCCTTCGTAATATCGCGACATTGACGCTACCTCGGAGTACATGATCATGACATATTGTTATCCTCCCATCCCAGTAACGATTAGCGTTGCTCTAGATGTTTACAATATAGCTTCCATAAGGTATCGACTGGTTCCCCAGTTATAGTCATGAACACCTCGACATCGTATGTGGAATCCTTCATGTGCGCATTAAGCCTCCGGATAGTGCCGGTGCCGCAACGGTTCTCGATCCAGTCGAGGAAATATGCAGTGGTAGCATAGCCTGCATCCCATTTATCACCTCCTGATACCTTCCAGTGGGGTGGAGCGTACCCCGCTCTGAGCCTGACGAAATCTATGATATTGAACTTGGGGGTGAGATGACAACGGCAAACGGCAAACGGTCCTACCTGCAATACCTTCTATGAGTCCGCCTGGGCAAGTGTCCTTCGCGTTGTGCTGATAACAGTGCACGACTTCGTGGACGAGGACGCCTAAGATCTCGTCTCGGGCCCGGGAGGCAGAGCGTGCAACGTAGTCGAGGGACAGATGAATCTCCTTGTCGGTGTGAGTGCCAAAGGTATATGCGACGCCATCGAAGCATCGGAGGACGAGGGTGATCTTGTTCACTCTTGCGATCATGGCATCAGGGTCGTTGTTATCGCACAAGCGATAGATAGACACTCACTGTGTAGGGGCCGTCAAGGGTGTGTATAACCATTTGTATGAAGCTTCGACGGCCGTCTGGAGGACATCGCGATGAAAGTTGTCCAAAAAGATGGTGGCGCCCTCGTGGTTCAGATCATCAACCCGGAGTACAAAGTTGGGTATGTTCCACGAAGGGAGAGCTGGAGGAGGCATGACAACTCGAGACAAAGGTATACATTGGCTACATCGCATCTTATTACACCTCCGCAGACGCACGGAGCTAAAAATACCATTAATGATTCTCAGCGGGTGAATATTTCACCAATACATTATAGTCTCTCAGCGGAGGGATCGACGGTCTACGGTGAGGACATCCAGCTGAGCATGATCGGGATGATATATGTGACACTGACCTCGAGGTACTGGCTCACATTCAACACGATGGCCCGATACCAGCAGCTGCTTCCAATCTCAAGACCTCTTCTCTGAGGGCATCCCTGCCCTCTTCCAGCCACTTGCAATACTCGACTGCACGAAATAAGACGCCGCTCTTGCCCTTTGTCTGCCCGTTGCTTTTCGTACCACTCCCCTTTGGGCGGCCCCTCGATGGTAGGTCGATCGTCTGCGTGCCAGCAGGCGCCATGAGTGCAATCAACTGGGCATAGCCGTCACGGATGGCGTTACGACGCTTCTGCTCCGACATGATATGGTTGAGACGCTTCTGTGGCGTGGACAAAAGGGGCTTCTGACGTGGCTCTGACATGCTCTTACGCCTTGCAGACCGTGTACGAGAGCCGCTGTCCGGGGACGACGGGGGTTGCAACATGTCCTCGCTCGGGTCGCGGGAGGAGTCTGGTTTTGAGGAAGAGCTGGGTGATGGAGGAGATGTTTGGATGAGCGGGAGGTGCGCGTTGGGAACGATGGGTGGAGATATGCGGGAAGGGTGTGGAAGAAGTACAGGAATAGATGGTGGTGGGTTCGTGAGGTCGTTGAAGGCGGGATCTGGGTCAAAGTCCCAGTTGAAGTTGTCAAGGAAGCCGAGGAGGTCGGTTGTCTCGGATGGAGAGAAGAGATCAGCGGAGGGAGGGAGTGGCATTGATGAAGGTGGAAAAAGGCTGGACAAGGCTGGGTCGAACGCATACTCGAAATCAGCGAAGGGAACGGGAGGTTGAGGCGACGGCGGCAGTGACATGGTCAGAGACAGAAACGACCACCGGCCACTTGACCCACCCGGATAGCCGGTCCCGGCCGTATCGGCCCTCGACCACCGCACTCGTCTGATAACGTCCGGCGAGTCCGGCGAGACTTGTGCGGGACGACCCGGGATGGGTAAATAGAGACAAATAGGAATAGCCTTAGAAGGATCTCTCTCGCCCGAACGACCTCGGACTCGCCACCCGCCCCGCTCCGCAACCCCCATGTCGGCTCTCAGTGAGGCATCTACACCGGCGCAGGACGCGGCGTCGGCCATTGATGCACAGCAACTACACCTCCAACAAAATAACAACGCCGCGTCCCCCGAAGGAACTACGCGTAAAGGTTAGCTTATCTGTGTCTATCATACAGCATCCAGTCGGAAATAATCTCATCCTAGCAAAGGCTCCGTCTGTCAGGCGCGCCTGTACCGCCTGTCACACGGGCAAGACAAGATGTAGTGAAGTTCTCCCGTGTCAAGTGCGCCTCCCCGCTTCCGTAAAATCGCACCATCTCAATCTCTTCCAGAGTTGCCTCAAAAGGGGTATCGGCGCGACCTGCGCCTATCCCGATCCTGAAACTGATCATGCAAATCAGTCACACCAGCGTAGGCTTTTCTACCCAATGACACCATGACGTGCCTCCCTTACATGACACAGCGCCTGGTGTCTCTACATTTGCCCAAGCGCCGTTAGGCTATGTCCATGGAGCGCCGACGCTGACTCAACATCAATACTACGATTATAACGGCACCTTCACCGGCGCATCATCTTCAACCTTTCGGCCGACCAAACGGCCACGCAATCTTACCGAAGAAGAAGCTGCCGCCATCACTAGAAATTTCAGTCGGGGTGACTTTTTTGTCGGCTCTAGCGCACCCGTCCGCATCGACCCAAGATTACCAGTCAGACTTACCCTCGGAGAGGGTGATCACGTCCATTTCAGTATCACCGAATCCTTGTCCTAGCATGTTATCTCGCATCTCACCTGTATCTTGTTTAGTCCTTGGCTTCCTTCCACATGATCTTGTGTACAGTACCCATTTTGCTTGGTGCAAGGGAATAAGTCATCGGACGTCTGCAAGACTGTGGCGGTTCGATTTGGAAACTGCCGTAACTTGATTAGTGAGATACCCCCGAATGTTCTCACTGTGCATAGTACCACTGCCTCCCATTCTCCCACACGTTCCTTACCAAGTCATTCGGTATTAGAACCTTTGTATTCATCTCCTCACCAATGCTCTCATTTCTAGCGCAGGCCGCTCTGCTTTCCTTTGTTCTCCTCTCCACCAACCCCCGAGTCTCTTTAGTTGCTGCTTCTCCGTCAGCGTCTCCCACCCGACGTGCAACAACATGCAACGGTAGTCCAGATCTCTGCAACCGCTCTTTCGGAAATGTCACTTTCGTCGGCGCTCATGATTCGTATGCAGTCGGAGTCAACAATCGTGAGTGTGGTGTGCCCCTATTTCTACCGCTCCTCTAACCTGAGCACGGTGTTATAGTGGCTGCGGATCAGGACTACAACAGTACGTAGCGAACCGCGGACAACCCACCTTACTGACATGCCTCCAATCAGTCACCCAACAAATGAACGACGGAATTCGTATGTTGCAGATGCAAACACATAACCTGACCGGCGTCATACAGCTTTGCCATACTTCCTGCGTGAGTATTTTATCATCAGCTTCCGCTGCCTCTCACTGTTCATCAAGACTCTCTACAATGGAGGACCTCTCTCTACGTATCTCTCGACGGGTAGGTCCTGCTTTTTCAACCGAAATTTTCAGTGAGGTAAAATAGGCTTGTAGTGAAGGCATGGTTGGATGCCAACCCTAATGAAGGTGGGACAGCCCCCGTTGTCGTCGCTCCTGTGTTGATGTCGTCTCAGTTCTTTCCCTGTTGATTGTCAACTCTGACGACTTTCCGCCAACTGCGTACGACACCGTGTTCAAGGCTGCTGGGCTGGACACCATGTCATATTCACCGCCTTCGGCGTCCATACCTGCCTCTCAATGGCCTACGCTTGGGAGTCTCATCGACTCTGGAAAGCGCCTCATCACTTTCATGGATGCATCGGCAAACTTTAACAGTGTTCCGTACATAATCGATGGTGAAGTCGAGCCATTCAGATCCTGTTATTTTCCTACTGATATCAATGTCCACGTAGAGTTTACCAATATCTGGGAATCGCCTTATGACGTTACGACTACCTTTGATTGTAGCGTTAATCGTACACAAGGCGACTCCTCGACACAGATGTACCTCATCAACCACTTCTTTGATACGTTGGTTTTAGGACAGCCTGTTCCCGATCCAGGCCTGGCTAATCAAACCAATGCTATATCCGGACAAAACTCACTTGGCCAGCAGGTGAACCTTTGCGTCAGTGAATATGGTCGATACCCGAACTTTATGCTCGTCGACGTAAGCGTGTGACAGAGTATTTTGCCTGGTTGAACGCTCACTCCGCTATCGGAACTTAGTTTTACGAATATGGCGGTGGATCTGTGTTCGAGGTGGCTGCCATTGCGAATGGGGTCACATACTCACCAACATCCCCCATCGCAACCCCGCAACCTACTACGTCAACGTCGAGCAATGATGGAGTGCGCTCATCTGTTCAGTGGTCAGCAAGGTTGGTATTAGTTTCAAGCTTTGCGTTCGGTGCTCTCTGCGTGTTTGCATGATCGAGCCTTGTTTTCCCCATCATTGCTACCACTATCCGTTGTTTTACGTTCAGGGTCCGGATTTTTAGTGGACTTTTTAAAAACAATGCTACGTTACCGTTTTCTTTCTACCCTCCATTTATATATACGCGGCTTGTAAACGGATGGTTCGGATTTGCGTTTATTATATGAGCTGTCATCTTCGTCCTCGGGACTCTCCCCATCCTCTTGTTCGACGGGCTCGGCGCCTCGAACCTTTTTTCTTCCACCTTTACCGACCAATAAACGCTGCATTTCTAGTTCGCGAAGGGCATACGATAGCTGTATATCTCGAACGAGTCGTGCAGCGAGTTCCTTGAGGAGGTGTTTGCGGTGTTTCTGGGACACAAAAGTGAAAGGATGACACAAAGAGAAACCGAAAGTCACGCACGATGTCCACCGAGTCTTTTTCTTCTGCTGGAGCGTCCTCGCCCTCATCGGTGGTCGATCGCTTCTTTCGCCGCCGCTTCGCTTTCACGGAATCCTGAATTTTCCAACCAAGCTCAGATACGCTAGTTGGGGCCGTCGAAGCCACCTCATCTTTACCCCTTTCGAATGACGTGCTTTGATCAAGGAATCGTTGAGCTTGAGATGTGGTTAGCACGCGGTATGCGAGATGACACAAGTGTGGTCACCTTCTGCAGTGTCTTCTGCATACACGATGTGCCTGGGAGGCACACGACTAGACCTCTGTTTTCGGGAGGTATTCGGCGCAATCATGCCTGCAGCACGGAGGGTCTCGAGTTCAGACTCGGAAAGGTGTTCGTCGTCGTCGTCGTCCGAGTCCTCGGCTGAATGCCCAGACGAGATAAGGTTGGCAAGGTCGGTGAGCTGGCGTTTTATCTTTTCTATTCTCTAGAGAGAGCGTGAACGACGGAACCAGGACGGGGCACGAGGAACGGTACCTTGAGCCCGACGGCCTTGATAGTACGGATGTAGCCCTCGTCCTGGGACTTGAGCAGCTTGACCATGTCCATGGGCATGACCGCGTTTCCCCTATCTTTTACGTGTACACCCCGGACGGTGCGCTCGTTCTTCATGGCAAAGTAGAACTCATCCTTGTTCTTGTCGGCCGCCTTTTGTTTGAGACGCTGGATGCGGTCCTGCTTGGAGTGGTAGTCGCGTGCACGGAGGACATAATCCTTGTGCTTTTCGAGAATGCCATACTTTGCGCGATGAGCGAGCTGAGAGCGCTCCTTGTGATTACGCCTGTGCAGCGAGTTGCGGAGGGAGGAAGTCATTGGGTGGCGTGACAAGCGATCCGTGTGACAGCCAACGCTCTTTTACGTTTATTCCACTTTTTTTGGATTCTTTCAGGGTTTTTGTGTCGAATTCCTTGACAAAAAAGTATGAGTTTCCAGCATTTCAGGCTTGGGCAGTTGGCCATGTCCCAGCCTTTGCCTCCACATTTACAGCAGACGACATTCTCCCAAAACGTTCAGTCCACGTCTTCCAACCAACCCACTCACACCAAACCCTCCACGACACGTCCACCGTATGGCTCAGGCGATACCGACGACGGTTATACCCTCGTCTTTCCTAACATCGCCGCCTTTCAGGAGTGGCGCGCGCGCGAGGAGGAGACTCAAATGGTCGAGTTCGTCAAGGGCGATACACACGGCAGCAAAGCCGTCCCGCCCCGCTTTAAAGACCACACCAAGCTCGTCTGCGCCCGCCACTCCCGCAGCGGTCGCAAGAAGTACGTCAAGAAGCACCCCGAACGCGTGCGCAAGGTGCCCAGCAGAAAAGTGAGCGAGCAGTCGCGTTCGCACGTGCGCTTGCTGACCGGCGCCACAATGTCGTTAACAGCTCGAGGGACAGGGGTGTCAGGCGTCCGTCAGCTATAAGACATATTTCGACACCGAGGAAGTGCGCGTCTGCTGTGCGTGTCTCTCGTTTTTAACTTGTAAGCGTTTTCAATGGCCCAACTTCGTTCTCTGTCGCAGACGTTGCGGAACACTCGCATCCCATCGGGATCGCTAACCTTCCTTACACCCGCCGAGGGAGGCGGGCAGCGGTGGAAGCCGAGAAGCAAAAGTCGAAACGCAATCCACAGTCGGCTGCCCCTCCGTCGACAGCGGAATCGTCTACATCCACTCACGCCGTCGCTACTACCGCAGGGAATGCAGCGGCAGTTCCGACACCTCAGTCTCACGTGACACCGTTCTCATCGAATGCGCAGATGGGTCACTTGCCGCATCCGCCGTTTCCGCACTACCCTGGTCAGCCGGGACCCTATCCTCCTATGGTCCCTGCACACCCTTCGGCTCAGACCGAGCAGTGGGAACGCATGTCGGTGCTGTTTAATTCAATCCGAGAACACGCCCGCGCGTATGATTTTCCAACCCCCAGTGTCGTCGCTCTGGAGAGCGTGTTGATCCGCCTATATCTGGAGAGCCCGATGGGCATGATGGGAGGACCTGGTCTCGGCGCTTTGCCCCCCGGTATGCATGGGATCATGCCACCTCCGCAGCAACATCAGGGACAGCCGTCGCAAGCCCATGTCCAAGATGCACACTCGCAGACAACGATGGGCGTGGCATCGAGTTCGGGGGACCATGCCAACAGCGAGATGGAGAGCAGCATCGAGAGTGGTTGACGCGCGTCCAATTTCTTGGTTGGTTTCCTGGGCTTCATGATGACTGGATGCCTGTGGACGAGAGTTTTCTTTACAGGTTTGGTTGTAAACGTCGACTAATGCATAATGTATTTCTCGTCAGATTGTATCGTATATCAACAGACAATGTAACGGCCTGTCGATGCGGGCGGATGTTAATCAGCGAACGGGTCAGCAAAGGGATCTTCAACTTCGACCACTCCCGATTGTCCACGTCCATATTCATGCCCCCTTGAAGGTGATCCCATCAGGTGAGTTCCAGTCGGTTGACGTTCCTCGTCGCTCTCATAGTCGCTGAAATCAGAGAGACTTCCTCTGTTCTGGTCCCACGCGACCTCGGATGATGAATCGTGCCGAAGGGAGGGTCGCATGGGTGGAGGCAAGGAGTCCTGTACACTGCCCAGTCCACCAAAGGATAGGTCTTGCAGGTCAGGATGAATATATCCCGACACGTTCGAATAGTGCGGAGCGTTTTCTCCATCCGAGGCTGCGGACCTTGGTCGCCACTCAGGATCCGACTCGCCCGGAGTGATGGTTATTCCATTCATGGCTGCACGTATTCCTCCCGTAGGATCTTGGGTATGTTGTTGGGGTGACGAGAGCTGTTCGGAGAGACTGGACATTGAATCGCGCGCCTGCAGCGCTGGTACGATCGCACTCACATTATCATACATCTGTAGCGCGGATACGACTCGCTCGTTGGTCTCGATCAGCGTCCCGATCACTTCCTCGTTCTCTACAAGCTATGACGGGTCATGCGATGGCGTACGACGTTTGCGAAAGGAGTCACCTGTATGTATCGGACGATGGTCTTCCGAGCGGCCTTGGCCTGCTCGAGACATTCTTGAACGCGGAGATTAGTGGTGATGCTCTCCTTGTCGCTGTTGACAAGTATGATGGCATTGACGAGATTGCTCGATGCCTGGCTGGCGCTGGCAATGGACGTCAGTATCTGCGGTTTCTCCTGAAGACACAAATGAGCGATGGTACATGGGGGGGAGGGCACGACGCTGACCGCCTCAAAGTTGAATGGCGCCCTCCGCGGATGATTCCTGCGCTGGCGTGCTTCCTCCTCGGCCTTGCGGGCTCTTTCCTTGGCCCCTTCCTTTTCCTGTTTAGCACGCTTCTTTGCCGAGTCCTTGTCTGGTGATAAGCCGGCAGCGCGGGAGAGCGGACCGTCGGCACTCTCCGAGCGAGTATGGGATCGCCGGTCGATGGGGCGGACCTGTCTGTAGAGCCCGGCGATGGTCGACATCGACGGGTCGTTCTTGAACTGGACACTCCAAGATGCGAGTATGGAGAGCAATTTCTTCTTAACCTTGCTATCCGCGATGGGATCAATGGCGAGTTGCCTCAGGGCGTCGATGAGATGGTCGTCCATGCAGGCGGCTGCGCGTTCCAAGCGTGAGCGTGCGTCATGGTCGGGGAGTGGTCATATGTACTCTGGAACTTGTGATCGCCGTTTTCCATCAGGGCCTTGAGGATCTGTAGCGGTGCAGATGATGTGGGCAAAAGGTCCGTCCAGGAGGGGACACAGACTGGTACGTACCACGAGCGCACGGTACTTTTGATGATCGTCTCCGTGCTTGATCTTCTTTCTGATGGCTCTAGAGGCCTCCGATGGCCTGCGGTTTGTTGGGATCAGCCGGGTGGGGTGCAGAGAGTTGGGGCGCGATAAGGAATTACCCGGTCGACTGCAGGCTGATCGACGTCGCTAGTTCCGGTATGCTATCGGGTGAATGAGCAGGGGGTCATGGATGGCTATGTACGGAGGAACAGCACCCGTCATAGGCCTCGTCTTCGTATGTGGGGGAAGTGAGGATCCCGACCCAATCTGTGATGGAGGACTTGAAGAAGGGAGGGATCGGGGACAAGGTAAGGGTACAACGGGAGTGTACTCACGTGGGGCTTTTCGCGGTTGAGCGCGGAGACGGCGAGCTTGAGCGCAGACTCCATGCCGACCGACGCAGCGTCAAAGAATCTCTTGGAAGAAACGGCGCGATTGTTCCCATAAATGGAAGGTCTCTTTGAATGCACGCCGGTTGTGCCGGTTGTGACATCATATGCCCATCGAAACTCGCAGCGCAGCAAGCAAACAAGCCGAGGTTGAGGAAATAAAGAACACTAAAGAAGACGTCTCAAAGTACTATTTTCATCCAGGTAGGACCGACTCCCTGCCTGTCCATCCACCCACACACATTACGCGTAGGGGTCATCGAGCGAGGCCATGTCTATTTCTTTTACCGACCCAAGGTCGAGCATGAGTATGTCCACAGTATTGACAATGTCAGGAATCTTCACATGCTCCTCGTCCCCCGCTCTTCGCCGTTTGGCGTACATGAAGATCAGTCCACGTTCACAAAGGGGGAAGAGGAAATGACTGTGCTAGCGGAGGTTGTTCCAGCGGCGGAGACGTTGGATCAGCCCAAGAAACACTACCGTCTGCTCACAATAGGAAACAAACGGCTGCCCGAGGCAGAGGGCGGTCATGAAGTCTTTTGGGCCACCGTAACCGCGGTTGGAGATAATCTGCACCGTCCTGAGGGCAGGTTTAAGGGAAAGACGTACGAAACGAAGACACGGGTGAGTGATAAGTGATACATATGTGTGTGTGACCTGAGGAGAGGACAGGCGTGCGGCACGAGGGACCGGTTCACTTGGCAGGGAGAGGCGTCTACGCGACAGTGAACAAAAGGGGAAACGTGCCTTCGGGCGACGCCACACACTTGGCGTATGAGCCTACGCACCCGAGCACTTTGGGGGCTGTTCAGGAGAGTCTTGGCATTCACACGGCATCGTCACTCGCGCACGCGCCGAGGTACGGGCCGCGCGTGGGATCGCCAGCGGGCAAGCGCGCGCACTATCCTGAGGGATAATAGATCACGTGTTTGAGCGAGGATCACGGGGGCAACACGAATATGGGCTGCGATCCATGACACGCGGGTGCATTGAGCTGCTAAAATACGAAGGAGCAGAGCTGTTGATGATTGCTGCACGCACGGGCGTCTCGGGGAGCGACGCGAGTCTGGGCGAGCACCGGGTATGTCTGCTTGGCGGATCAGGGATGGCATGGTTGATCACTGTTAATCAAGCACTCAGGGAGGTCGGAGAAAGGGGATCTAACGAGCAGGTGGATGATGTGTCCAGGGAGTTGGTGATGGATAAGGAGACATTTCCGGGGGACGCGCTGGAAGGGGATTGGATCTAGTGTGTATTATTCAAGCAATGTACTACGACTGATCTGGCTCGTCGGGATCGTCGTTGACGCGAAGGACCTTGATCCATTCACGATAGTTGAAATTTCCTTGGCGATCGGTAAATGAGCTCTTGAGGAACTTGTCGATCTGTGTTAGACGGTAAGGGGTGGCGGAGAAGGGATAGGGAGAAATGAACTTCTTGTTGGTCCATACGTTCGCCGACGTCGCTCATCCACTTGCGAATCTCGTCTGCCTTGACGAGGCCGGTATCGCCCTCGTCGAAGCACTCGAATGCTTCTGTGAGATCAGCCTCTGGGTCGAACTCGCAGAGACGCTCGCTCATCATGGTGAGGAACATAGTGAAGTTGATAGTGGCGTCTGTGGGTAGAGAAGAAGAGGAGCCTGGTCGTGAGGCAAGAAGGTGTTCTATGGTTGCGCTGTCGGAGGACATGCCTGTAGGGAGGTGAGAGGGGCGGGGCGGTATGGTCAAGGTACGGACCGAGGCTGGCGAGTATCTGGTGGAGATCTGATTCTGATATCCAACCGTCCTTGTCATGATCGAGGAGCTGAAATGCTTCCTTGAATTGTTGAATCTGAGCTGGCTGAAAGCGCGAGAAGAGGCCAGACGGGTCGCGTCGTGGGCGGGGCATGACGACGGGGTCGGGGAAAGGCGGCGGTGCGGAGATTTCCGAATGATCTTGGCATGCTTGGCATTGTCTTGGCGGGTGTGATGGCGATCTCTTAGTATTTGAAATGAGAGTTTCGTTCTCTTCTACTCACCACTGACCACGATGACCACGGAAGACGACAACGTCTGTCAATGGGTCGACTGCAAGTCCTCCTTTGCAGACGCTGAACTACTCTACAGTCATCTCTGTAACGACCATATCGGAAGAAAATCAACAAACAATCTCTGTTTAACCTGCAAGTGGAAGGACTGCGGCACTTCCTGCGCAAAGAGAGACCACATCACCAGCCATCTCAGAGGTATGTTCTCTTCTTCCTTTAACTCGCTCCTCCTCATCCAGTACAGTACACACACCCCTCAAGCCTCACATCTGCGAGGTTCGTCTCTCCCTTCCTTCCATGCCCTCCCACCAACGAACTCCCACCAGATCTGCACAAAGTCCTTCAAGCGTCCCCAGGACCTCAAAAAGCACGAAAAGATCCATACAGAGGAGCACCATGCCCAGCATAAACACTCCAAGGCCATCACAGTCAGCGACCCTGCCTACGCCTCCCGTGTTCGTGGAGATCCTCCCCCGCACAAAGGAGCTCTCAATAAGTCCCTCTCTATCAAGCCTGCTTCCTCCGCAGCACCCCCCCCTCCGGCCTCTGTCCCCCGCTCCAGGCCTGACACTGCCTCCAGTCAACCGCATGGTAGCCCCTCTTTTCCTTTCTACTCCAAGATCTGCTCACCCTCGTCTTCCCTAGCGTCCTCTGAGTTAGACCAGCGCCACAACTCCTCGGCAGCCTACGACCTTTTCCTCTCCTCCTGGGATGGCCACAAGTCTCATCCCGTCCCGATACGCAACAAGCGTTCCTATGATCATCCTCCCGTCGACAACTTCTTTGCCGACGTAAAGAAGAGAAAGGTCGCCCCCGCTTATAATCCTCGTGCGTATCTTCCCCCGCTCCCCGCTCTTCTGCTCATTCCTCTCCAGAAATGGCCGACCGCCTCAACGACATTGCCTACACCCATGGGACCACTCCTCAGTGCGACTTCAACCCTCGCTCCATCTCTTTTGATGTTCGCACCCCGCAGGAACTCGCAGCCGTAAACGAGTTTCTCGTCACTCTCGGTCGCGACGTCACTGGTTCAGCCAACCGCGCGCCCTCAGACCGCTTCTCCCCCTCTTCTTACTTTGATCAGGAGAGCCTCGATCAGCTCGGCCTCGCTGGCATGCCCGGCCTTGCCCACCAGTCCAACTTTACCCATGACCCTGCAGCCTACTCCCATCACTATCCTCCCTCGGCTGCATATCCCTCCCCGCCCGCATCCGTCATTCGATCCGCACCCCAGTCTCAGTACCCTTCCCCGTACCCCTCCATGTCTGCCCCTGCTCCCCCCGCTGCTGCCTATCCCCCAACTCCACAGATCCCTATCCACTACCGTCCCCCGTCCCCGCATGAATCCACCATGGCCCACTCTTCCTACACCCCCTCCCTCTATCCCTCGGTTTCCCCCGACACTCATCTCCGTCCCACTCCGCCCCTTGATCCTACCTCACCCCATTCTTCCAGTTCCACCCCTTCTAACGCGACGCCCCCTCATCACTCCTCCATTTCAGAACCGTTTGCTCATTTTGATTACGTTCGTGTTCCCCGCGGCGTCGCCCCTCCCGTCCAGCTGGCTGCGCCAGACTACATTCCCAGGACCGTTCATACCGTCATGAACACACTCAAGACTGCCCCTGGATCTGTCAAAGATCCTGAACCTAATCACCCTGCAGACCATAACTGCGCACCACCTGCCAACCTTGATTCCTTGGCATCCACCACAAGCGTTGCTGATTCGCTTGCGTCGTCAGGCACCCTCTATCGCCACCTCTTACCTGACGATTCCGAGCTCAAGCTCCCCTCACTCAAGCCAGATGTAGGTCCACTCAGGCTGCCCCCCATCACCGAAATGTACCGTTCTCCATCGCCCCCAATCTCGGCCCCGCGCTCACCTGACACCTCCCGTGGAACCACCCCTAGCTCGACCCGTTCTTCCCCCGTGCCGGCTCAGGCAAAAGTGTTCGAAAATGATGAGCTTGCCAGCAAGGTAGACAAGATCGAACTCGCTCATTTTCAGAACGACATTTCCAAAGAGGAGAGGAGGCGGCATGCAGAACTAATCCGGTATTTACTCATCACTATCAACCAAGATTACAAGAGTCGTTTCGGTTCCCCCAGCCCTGAATCTCCTCAGCCATTTGCGCGCAGTCAATCAATAGATGTCGAGATGGCTGCTGCTTGATTGCCTTTTGTCCCATAAATATTGCCCCATATCTCGTGCTGTATTCGTATTTCACTCGAGCTTCAACATGTATTATGTCTACAAAGCAGGTGACGAATAAATTAGGTGCGCTTCAACGTGAGTTTGATCTTGGGAGCAGCAGCGCTCGAGGGCGTCATCGAAGGGTCGATGTCCTCCATCGCCGACAACGGAGGGCTCGTCGCGAGGGGCGACGGAACGGCAGCATTGAAATTAAGAGATGCGTTCTGCGATGGTTTGTTGAACCCGGTAAAACTCGATGAACCTGGGGTCGCGGGGGGCGGACTTGTACCAGACGGCGTCGAAGGAACGGGCGGTGCACCACTGTTGAACTCTGCCCACCGGGGACACTTGCGATTCGTCTCTGCCAAGATCACGCCACGTTAGTCTTCGAGAAAGAAAGGAAAAAGGTTACACACTCATGTGTCCCATTTGACCACAGTGGCCGCAGCGCCGCTAAAAGTAAGGCAAGTAAGCATGCGCAGAAGGAGCCGGTTGGACCCAAAACAGATCTTCAATTACCGTCGTATCCGGTTTCAAGGGCCGGGTGAGCTGCATCGGAGTGCCCCCTTCCTTGACGATCTTGGCGTTCTTGCGGTGCAGCCGCCGCTCCTGGTTCTTCTTCATCCTCGCAATACGCTCTTCCAACCTAGGTGAAAATCGTCAGGAAATATCCGTAACAACAGGAGAGGGACGCACCGTTTCTTGTACCGCTTGTCCGTGTCCGCGTCCCCTGTCGGCGCAAGATTGTCGGCTAGGGTCGTTTCTTCCTCGATCAGCTGTCGTGCACGGACATAGGCGCGAATGACAGCCGGATCGCGGATGATCTCCATTTGCCATTCGTCGTCGACCTGGAGAAAAGGATGATGAACCTCGAGGTTTTCGGTGAAGCAGGGGTGTGTTGAACTAACCAAGCGCTTTATTCGCAACACCTTACGGCTACTCTCTGGACCGATACTCATTTCGCGGTCCCGTTCCAACGACGATCCCCGACTGAACGCAGGGGAACCAGGACGCCCGGGAGCAGGCGACATGGTAGGCGAAAACGGGGTGTCCATTCTCATCGATGCCTGCCTCTGTGCAACCTTTTTAACATCAAGAACAGGTAGTGGTGTCGGTGGTGGTGCTTCATCCTCAGGCGTCAGCTCCGGCTCGTCCTTGCGGCTCAGCGAGTCAAACTGCGCCTTCCATATCCTCTCAATTTCGGACTTGTAGATCTGCTGTTGCTCGGCGACGTTGTATCTGTGAGCAGATTTCGGCCGGTTTTCGGCCTCGGCTGAAAGTCTGATCAATGGTGGTATACGCCGGGAAGCAATCGACGCACCGAGCTTTTGCTCATAGTCCTCGCCGGCTTTTACAAAGATGTCCTTCATGGATATACGAATGAAGCTGAATGCTTCCCCTCTTCCAGTTGGATCGCCCTCGCCGTGTAGCCGAAGCATGGCCTTGGCTTGTGTAGCGAATAAAAAGTTTTTGGTTGTAATCCATGGAGCAAGCTGTTGTTCTATCGAAAGCTTCGATTCGCCCTCGTCATCCTCCGTTTGTTCAGCTGTCTGTGAGTACCCTGAATCCTGCAAGTGACGTTGCCCGACTTGCATGCTTTCCATAAGAACGACTTGTTCCGGTCCGACCATCTTGAGCATGTCAGTATCACTCGGGATGGTGACAGTAGCCTTGAGGCGCCAAAAGCCTTGATGGGGTCCTCGGCGGTGGTACTCCATGAACTCTTTGAGTCGCTGCCGCATCTGAAGTTCGTTCTGATCAGGAAAGTACTTCATCAAACGCGAGATTTTGAGACGCTCTTCAGCACTCTTTCTAAGGAGTTTGAATGCGATGATCTGAAGCCTGTATTTGATAGTGTTCGTTATTTTTCGTGAGTGAGGACCTGGGACCTCTGTCACGGGATATGTCTGTCCAATCACAAAAATATTTTTGATCTCTCGCAAGTAATATTTCGTGTCTCCTTTCGTCGTGCTCCTGATAATTGTTCTATGGCCGTTAATTGGATCTGAAGTTACGGTGCTCGTACCTCACAGCAAGGAAGTCGGTAGAATAGGGTTTGTGGCGGAACAGCGGCGCACGCACGAGGTTATTGTAAAGAGCAGGAAAGGTTTGACCGGGATAGACGTAGCCAAACTTCATGAATGGTGACTCGTCCTGTGGCTCGAGTACAAATGGGACGCCAAGATCCAACTAAGGAGGGTTATCTCTGTCCATAGAACATTCTGTGATCAGGCCGAACTTACCTTCGGCATATAATCATCTTTCTCATCTTTTTTGCGATAATAGTTGACGAGAATACTACCCATACCAAAATTTGGAATAATAGGAGGATGTTCCTCCTGCAATATGGTGAGCATCTGCTCCACCCAAGAGAGCTGGCTTTGACAAGACGCACAGAGTATTCCCAGAGAACAAAGTTGCTGGTATCCTTGAGCGTCAAATCGCTAGTCCTGTGTAGTCCTTCACCAATGTTACCGCCTTTCCCTATCTTTCGTCCTGCTTTGTCCTTCTTCTTCTTCGCAGTCCGCACTTTACTGAAGCGAAGTTCAATATTGGTAGGGAACTGCAAGGCCGGCCGGTGGAAAGAGCGTGCTTCTTGTTTGGAAAGTCGGGTCTTGAACTGAGGACGATAGTGTCAAATATATGCTAAGAAAGTATTCAAAGAAAAACTCACGAATGGTAACTGGAGTTTCTGCGCAGGATACGCATGCTCGACAACCAATTGACCAAATGTTTGACGGACACGATGCCGGCCACCTTCCTTGGCAACTTCATACATGTGATCGTTGGAAATATTGAATTTATCGCGAGACTGTGCATTGTCCGCTCTCAACCTTCTGCGTGGTCTTACTGTCTCTACGGCTGAAAATGTTTTGAGAGCCTGATTTGCTAGCAATATTAGTCAAAGACATACCCGCTGGACGCTCCTCGGTCACGAGATCCTCTTCGTTCAATTCCAAGTGTGTAAAGTCACGGAAAGGCGCTCCAGGGCCCCATATGATACTCTGGGTCCACGCACCCGACTCAAGGGATTTGTTCGCTGGAAGAGTTAAGTCGTCTGTTTCTTGAGTTGGAACTCGAGTGATCTTGCTGGGTACGTATACGATGTCTTCTTCCCAATTTGACAATAACACAAGGTCGAAACTTCTGTCGTGTAGAGGAAGCGTTATAGGGAGTGATGAATGCTCCCGATCCTAGGACACATGAGCAACCCCAGAGTAGAAGCGATACAGTCGTCACCTCGATAGCTTTTACAAGGTCATTCTCGATGCTCCCGGCTGAAACAACCTCTTCCACACGCTTGCTTTCGTTCTGACGCTGAGCATCTCCCGCAACAGCCTCAAGGAAACCTCGAGGCGTGTCCCTCTTGCGTGGATAGACACTTTCAGCTGAACAAAGTCGACAATGCTTATTAGAAACAAAGAGGAAGCTTTGCTTACCAGTGAGGGGCCGCTTTGTTATCCTAGACTTTTTTCCTGTATAGCCTTTGAACAAGTCGGAAAAATCAAGAACCTTGTTTTTCTCAAAGCCAGGGAACCGCTCGTAGACTGTCCTTGGTCTCTCGATGAGCCGCCTCACGATTCGCACACGCTTCTCCTTGGGCCGCATCGAGACGGGAGACTGAGCCTCGAGCTTGACGACGTCACCAGCCACAGACTCATTCTCAAGTTCCCTATCGACTTCGTCCTCGTAATCCTCGCCTTGGTCTGCGCCGACAGCTTCTTCGTCTTCCTCCCATTTGTCGTTGTAAATTTGTGAGGCCTCCAACGCAGGCAACCCGGTGATTCCGAGAGTACTGCTGAGGCCAGTGCCCGTCGGCAGTGACAAGCCTTGGAGGACGCTGTTGAGTGAGAAGCCTGTCAACGTCGAGATCACGTCGGTCTCTTCCTGAAGAAATGATATGTATGAATACTGTGGTAGTACCAAGAGTGAACAATGAACTACCTGATTACTCATGTTGGACTGGAGCTGGCGGTTGCGGAACAAAGTTACCCCGCACCGGCAATGTACTGAATGTCCTGATGAGGTAATTACACGAATTTCCCTGCACTGGCACGCGCGTCTCTTTCATTTCTATCCACTCACTCTCATCATGACTTTGTCTATGTCGAAAGAGACTACAGAAAAGCTGGATGCGAGTAGTTATGATTTTTCACTCCTCAGTACGCTGACTCATATACCAGGCTTTCCGAGCGGGCGTTGCTTCCGTCGCAGAAGATATTGTCTTTCGCATATTCCCAACCAAGGTTAGCGCGTGCATACAGCATTGCCCATGTTACTCACTGCTGTCTAGACGATGTATGAGCTATCATGATGATGCTTTGGTATTATGACTGACCCCATCCAGCGAGCTCTCGGCCATCATAGACGCTACCAATGCCCTAGATTCGCCCTATAACATCTCACAGGCCCCTGCATCTACGGATGCGCGGGTATACCCACCACCTGGTATTCCTGATGCAAATGGCCCTTCCTCGAAGCGGAAACGTGGAGAAGACGGCATTGTGTCGTTAGCAAACGACATCATAAACGCAAGATATCCCGAACTTGTCTACGCCAACAAACATGTCTTGAAGCTCCAGGAAGCTGTCAAGGCGGAGTGTACACAGCTTTCTGATTCATGCGTGAGTCAGTTTAGCCGCATTTTCTTGCAAGATACTCAGAGGGGAATAGGACAAGGTTAAGTTGTGGGTTAACCTAACAATGCCAAAGTGTGTTTGAATATACCTAGTGCGTGGCAATATACTGATATTTCATCTTAGGATAGAAGAGTAAGTTTGCATTTTACATGATCCCTGTTAGCCCTAACACTCCCTGTTTTCAGCGGCGATAATTTTGGTGTGTACCAGAAATTCTCTCTTGGTGGCACTGACTGACTAGATGTTTGATAGGTGTCCAGATCCAAGAGGGTAAGTAGCCACGAACAGTGCCGATCAATATCTTAAAATCTTATTCTAGAGGTCCTCAATGAGCTGCTCCGCTCCCAAGAGAGCGCCTATAACATCCGTGACACCGTTAGAACAAACTACTTAGCCCGAGCTAAGATATGCTCGAAGCTCATTAAATATCCCAATGTCGAGGACTATACAGTGAATTGTCCAATACCTCTCTTTTGCGACTCCGCGCTTACCTGGACATAGCTTTCCTTGAAAGAGCATGATGAGAAACAACTTTTCTTTGCACGCCAGAACCTCATTGATATCAGAAACATTTACGCTGTGATGACGGATATCCTGCATAAAAACATCACGAAAGTGAGTGATGACGTCTTTGCAAGGCACCATCGAGCTAACTCTCAGCAGATTCGTTCGCCAAAGGGAAACAACAGAATCGGCTTGTACTAGCTGCTAAGATGAGGACCGTGGACGTTGCTTCGTTCTTTCTGGCTAGTATTTGTGGTACGGTAATATCAGTCTCAGAATGAATAGATGCAAGGATCCCTGGTCCTTGCCAACTCCACTTCATTGACATTATTCAAGCTTCTGTTAAATACTTTTCTTCTTCTCAAGGAACATTTCTATACGGAGATAGTTTTAAAGATGTTGAACCCATCCAATGCCGTGCTGATAACTGTGCCAGGAATCTGAGGGTGCCAATGAATTTCTTTCACGTCCCTCTGACCCTGATGCACGAAAAGTAATTGGGGTGGGACTTCCTGGCTACCTTCCTGCATTTCATTCAACGATGAACCGACCTCCTCATCATCTTGTTCAACTCCCAAGTCCCAAAGCGTGACCTGATCATCGGCACCTGATGCGGCAAATATTGAGTCCTCCGTTGGATGCCACTCGATTGAGGTGATAGGGCTGTTATGCCACGTAAACCCGGCAACGGGTGTGGGGACTTGGCGAGGCGACCTGGCAGGTGAAAAACATGAGTCGGCTCTGTCACTGAAGATCAGAGGGGGCTTACTCACCCTGGCTTGCTGACATTCCGAAGGTCCCACACTTTGACTGCCCCGTCATCGCCGCCGCTGATTAACAAATAATTTGTATTCTTGTTCCAACTGATCACATTTACATCGCTCTCGTGCGCAGGGTCAATGCCGGTAACACTTCGTCGTCCTTTACTGCGCACATCCCATATTTGGATGCTATGATCTGCCGAACATGACGCAAAGACAGTGGGTTCTGATGGGCTCCATTGAATATCTTCGATGCTAGATGTATGGGACGTGAAAGGCTGGACGAGAGGATTGAACCCGGAGGGTGTGGACGTAGTAAGATATATTTTTGAATGAACGTCTCCCGTGAGTAGCCTGAGTGCTGACGGATTTGTCGCTGCTGACGCGGCCCAGTCCATGGCAAACCCTTCGGCACGTCCATGTGAATTGATCATGAAAGTGGGTTTGTTCGTCCGTGATTTTTCCCAAGCGTAACCAGGCACATCAAGCGACTCTATGAGAGGTCTGATGTCCCATATGTAAACCTTGCCAGTTTCGGCCCAGGTCGCGGTGTAATATGGTTGCGAAACGGGAGCCAGGGGCGTGGAGGGTGGAAGGGGCTGGGCACGGACGCGATTGACACCGCCGTTGTGTGGTACGGAGCGAAACTCGAGAACGGCATCTTCGTCGAGAGTGTCGTCCTCATCATCATCGTTGTCGTCGTCGTCGTCTGCTACCATCAGAGTCAGTGGATTAAATACCTGGTCCTGACAACGAACCTCCGTCTTTTTGAGTACGGTGTAAGGAACTCATCTTGAATACCGACAGCTCGTTTTGGTCAGGTCGGGTAGCCTGCGTTCCAGCGACGACGTAGGCGGTCGCAGGATATCTCTGCCGTTCGTCACCAAGGTTGTCGCGTAAGACATCGAAAGATAGGCATGACCAGGTTACATCCATCGAATGGCGCATGACATAGACTGAATCATCTGGCTCTAATATTTCGTCCTTTGCGAGAGTGTGCTTGCCAGGTATGAACGCTTGGAGAGATTGTGGGTGTTCCTCAGACTCTTCGACAGCAGGAAGAACCTCATCAACGTCCATTCCTGACAAAGAAAAGCAACAAAAGGCGATGTTACAAAGATGGATGGTACAGAATAGTGTGTGCTCTTGCTCGTACCGTCCGGAGCATCAGCATCTACGACGTCTTCATCGGGCTCAAGCTCGTCCTCCCATGCATCTTCAAACTCGCCGATGTCGTCGATGGACTGGACATCGCGCCTTTCAGAGCCACGTGGAGTCTTCGCGTTGACCAACCCGTCGGATGAGATGTCTGTGGCAGGGCGTTTGGCCATCTCGTGGACGGGTCGATGTGCAAGACCAGGGCATCGATTGAATTGATCCATCACGTGACCAAAGCTTATTACAAAGGTTATATTATTTTTTTACATAAAAAAAAATAACTGATATTGATCCGGAACATGTTCGCGTCACCGCGGCAGTAAAGATGCGCGTCGCATTCCTGATAGCTGACGTGTGTATCAGGATTGGTCGATATAAAGGGCGTCTTAGCCAGACCCTTTTCACAGTCAACTTCTCTTTCATCTAATATGTCCACTCAGGTTGTCCTTCCAAACGGGTACGCCCCTTCCTTTCTCTCTTCCACTCGAGTACTCACTTCTCTAGTTTTGGCTATGTTCCCGCATCTCTCGTCTCGTTGGGATGGGTCCTCATGTGGCAGACGTTCCTCGTAGGCAGGGCCCGTAGACGTTCTGGCATCGCATACCCACAGCGTGAGTGTTAATCGCGCCGATAATTCCGACCTTCGTTTGACGGCCTACATATAGTATATGCCGAGCAAGCAGAGATCAAGGCTAATCCAGAAGCCATGAGGTTCAACTGCGTCCAGCGTTCGTGACCCGCATCCTGGAATTATCCCAGCACGTTGATTTATCATTTCTCTTCAGGATCCCATCAGAACACGCTTGAGGTTGCGCCCATCATCACCATATCGTGAGCTCGTCTTCATCATCTTTCTTTCCATTTCCATTCATGTGGCACTGTGCAGTACGCTGGTATTCGGTTTGAAGTGCCCTCATGCCGCCGCTATGATGTGTGGATCGTTCGTCTTAGGGCGCATTATCTACACCCTCGGTTACAACTCGGGAAATCCCGGCGGCGTAAGCGAATCAGCATTGCAGGTCCTCACATCTCGACTCACTGTGCTCTTAGAGATTACCCGGCGCTGTCATTGGAAATCTGTCGATGTTGGGTGAGCGAGTTCGTCACCCGTCACCGGCAGTTTTACTGATTTCTCTGCAGGGCTCCTTGGGAGCGCGTCCTATGCGGCTTACCTCCTTTGGCCTTTGGCTTGATTCGTACGGTATATGCCACTGACTTTGATAATGTATTACTTGGATGTGGATGTGGAACGATTTTGATGATTCTCACTGAGTCCATTACCCAGATAATAGTACCGTGAATGACCTCAGTGGTGGCGATGCCTCTGAATATATTCTTCATCACTACACATGGTTCTTTGTCACGTCGTATGTAGAAGAGGTCGTGTTCTCCACCCACAAACGCAGTGATCGGAGAGATTCGAGGCCTCGAGGGTGTGAGAAGTGAATCGGCTTAGGAGTATTCCTATAACTATGCGCACCGTCACCTTGTGGCTCATCGGCTTAACTTGGGTGACCACCCACCAAGATTGTCTTTGTGCACCTCCCTTCTATGTCTGGATCTCCTCACCGCCTCTCATTTCCCTCGTCTTCTGAGGAATTTGCATTGCCCTCCAGTAAAACAAATGTCCCTCCGCTTCCAGGTGCAGATGATGCGCCCGCCAGTCCATTGTTCCTCCGCTTCCGTCGCCCGTCTTTGCTTTCAAGGTCGTCCAGTTACTATGCAGAGAAGCGTATCTTCAGTCCGCTTGCCATATCTTTCACTATACCTTCTAATAGGCGCGAAAGCAACAACGGAGAGGAATCAGAGAGCGACAGAGAACGCATGTACACGGAAAGTTCGCCATCAAGCAGCTCGGGCAATCCAACTCCTCCTATTGTCATGCCAGGGGAAAATGAAACGGAAGATGTCCGCAACGATAGTGCCACGGGGCCTTTGAACCCCTCCACTCCACCATCTAATCGAAATATGAGCGTGCTTGAGAACGAATCATTATTCAGCCCTATTGCAGTCAACTCACGACGCCTCACCTATCCGGTGAGTAGTATCGTCGTATGCGGCCGCTTACGAACCTCACCCACATTATTGCCATCGTCGTAAAGCTGAAACCTCCAAGGATACTGAACTTATTGGCCGAGTCTCGCCCGGAAGACGATGAAGTCAAGTCTGAAGCTGCATTTCAGCGTCTCCTGGCATCCTGTTCTGACCTTCCATTACAACCCCGCACGCCACGCGCACCGTCTGATAGGGGGCGGTATCCAGAAGAAGTCGGTGACGAAGAGGTACACAGGGAGGGGTCGCCGAGTGATGATGATGATGACGACGTCGATGCGATATTGTTACTCGATCCCCAAGGCGAACACATGGCTGCGAAACCCTGTACCCCCTCGCATAGTGTGAATGGAGATGATGCCCCTACATCCCTAATGGGGAGCCCCATGGTAATGGCGATGGACGTGGATGCTGTACGGGCTTGTGTCCATTCTGCTCCCATTAGGCTCATGTTCTTTCTAGCCCCTGGCGTCACCATCGATAACCTCAACACCAGCCTCGGTGCAGTGGCGATACACACCCCCTCCAACCACTAGCGCAGTTCGCTCAAATAAACGGAAATGTGAGTGTCCCTATAAGAGACGACAACAAGGTTTACACGTGCACTCAGTTGACGATCGATATGACCCGTACCCTACCGCCGCAAAACGAAGAGCGGTCTCCCCCTCAATATCTTATTTACGAGAGTCCCATCCGTCACTATCTTATCCTCGTACTCCGAATGGGAGACCGCCGCTTCCCATCCCTTTATCCATCCCACCGCCTGCGTCGAGTTCGGCGACCTCATCCCCGACAATTACCGGATATCCGTTCCCCGCTTATTCAAATTCTCGACCAGTAGGGATCGGGTCGATGAGCGTGTCCTCAAGCCCCATTCTTCGTCCTACGCTAGGGCTTGCAAGCCCGATATTACGTCCGATTCCGAGGCATAGACGAGGGTTGGACGGAGAAGAGAGGGATGTTGAAGGCGCTGGTGAAGGCGTCAATGGTCTGACGCTTGGCTGATTTTCTTGCGAGGTATATCAGAGCCTGCAACCACTGGGCACTAACGGGGCAGTATATGTATTTATGTAGTGATCCTCGACTGGCTTGATTGCTGGTCGCTGTTTATTGAGACGGGCAATTTAAGTATTAAAAGCGCATTGTCAATATTTTATCTTATTAGCAACTTTTGAAGAACAGAGTTACAAGAAGGACCAGAACCAAGGTGTTGTTCAATCTTTGAATGAAAATATAGGATCTCTGCCTGCGGAACAAACAAGATTCACTGTTCAGAATCATCGCTCGTTGACTAAGAGAGACGACTGTCATATATGTCCAAGTGCCCTCAATCTGTCTAAATCATAACCCACAGTAGGGTCAGTATCAGATGCGGCCAGTTCGAAAATACGACTCTAACCTGTCAACAACACCCCGTCCTTGTCTTCCAACCGAACTGGCGCATCGGCTTTCATAAACCGGCGCAATGCACGCATAGCGAACTCTGGGTGCTTCCAGAGCAAACACCAGACGTAAGACTCATTGAGAAGCTGCACTACCTGCAACGAGGGCATCCTAGGCCTCACATATTCCAAGAACCCGAAAAGAGCTCTGAAATCCGGCTTGGAAGAGTAGTAAACCCTCAGTCCCAGGTAAGTATTGGTGATAGGCGCAGAGACCTCCACGGAATCGGAATCGGAGCCGGAGCCAGATTCCGAACCGGACTCGTAGTCTGGCATGTTGTCGAAGAAGCCCGTGAAATTGTTCGAGGTGATAGTGAGACGACTCAAGTTGGGACATTTCCGCGCGAGTAAATTCAAGGCAGGGCAGACTTCATCCTCAAATTCGCCGGGTTTGTACAGGTGGACTGAGACTAGTTGGGAGCCATATGTGTTGAAGACGTAGCTGCAATCACATTCCTCTCCAGAGAAGTCAAGGATGAACTCTTGGAGCACTGGCAAGGGAATAGGTGGGGGGAGAGGTTTACGGTCAATGTATAGGTTCCAGTTGGGAGTGGGAGTTGACCGAACCCGAATCAAGGTACGCAAGCGGAGCGTGGTCACGGTAGGCGGAATAGCGACCTGCTTGGTCTCCACGGACAAAGGCACTCCAGGACAGTTGAGAACGCGGAGCTGGGTACAGTCATCAAGGAGCCACCTGGTCTGAGAGATGGGTAGCTCTAGGTTGGGTGAGGACCAGTCGAACACGCGCAAGGTATGCTTAGTCAACCTGAGTGCGTTTAGAACGGTGTACGGTAGACGCGGGTCAGCATAGTCGGGATTAACGGCAATCGAGAAGATAGCAAGGTGGCGCATGTGGTTGATGATTTTCAGCAAATCATAATCGGCATCTGTGTCTTTAGCGTCTGAGTCCTCGGTATCTGTGTCCTCGGCGTCTGTATCCTCAGTGTCTACGTCCTCAGCGTCCGAGTCCTCGGCGTCTGAGTCCTCGGCATCTGAGTCCTCCGCGCAGTCACGTATGGCAATGTCCAGTCGTTGCGTGTAATCACCGAGCGGTCGCATGCCAACGACCTTGCCTTTGTCCTTGATAGAACGCTCCAGCGTGCTACAGAGGGACGATATGCAGCGTACACTGCCAATGTAAACGGAGGTGTAGAGGATCGGTGCGGCAAGGTACCACCATTGTTTACAGACGCGGGCGAGGGCGTATTTGGTGACGAGAGCCTCCCGGAGGGCAGGCTGGAACTTTTCAATAAAAATGGGACCTAAAATGCTAGCATTGTCGTAAATGTCGGGGATGAGGGTCCCTGGGACATGGGTAGCATAGTGAAAGATGCAGAGCAAGAGTTCGGGAGGGAGAGGAGGAGTCCGAGCTCTGCGTTTCGTGTTGTTCGGGTCCATGGAAGAATCGCTGCCTATTGCATTCTGAATCTCTTTTCTATGCGTTCGGTAAACTTACGGATAAGACCCGACAGTGGTAAAGGATTTTCTACTGCCGCCGCTTCAACATCGGTACGCTACAGGTTGAAGACCCACATACATACATGATTATAACCTTGGCTGATTTTTCTTTCACGTTGAGAGTGCGGAAATCTTCGTTCACGATAGACTTGCCCGAGAGCAAGTCCCCCAATATTACGTCACCGGCAATTTCGTTACCCGAACGACCGAACGACCGTGGTTCCTACTCAATTTGTGAACAATGGCCCCCACAGCGAAGCTCACCAAGCGCCAAAAGAAAGGCATCGCCTTTCGAGAACGGAAACGCGACCGCACAAAGGACAGCCCAGCAGACGTTTCTGACAATTCGGAGGACGAGCACGATGACCCTAACCTCAAACATTCGGTTCTTATTGACTCTGCGCAAGGCCTACAAGGCTGTCAAGTCAGTGAAGAAGAAGTTTTGGTGGGGAAAAGGAAAGCGCGAAGGAGGGGAGACAAAGCAAAAGGGGTGGTGGTGGCAGGGAAGAAAAGAAAGAGGGAAGCTGGTAAAGACGAGGAAAAGGGTGGAGAGTCAGGCGAACCGAAACCAAAGCGACGAGAAGGATCTACCGGGGGCTCTATCGGTAGTGTGGGACAACCTGTAGAGGACGGCGTCGAAGGTGGCGAGGCGGGGAAGGAAGGCGAGAAGACGAAGCAGAGGTTTATCCTTTTTCTTGGTACGCTATCTGAACCTCGTCGATGCTTTATGGGTTCCTAACCTTTTGTCAGGTAATCTGAAGTATACCACTACCCTCGAAACCATCCAGGCGCATTTCTCAGTATGCGGTGTGTTGATATATATGAGCTTATCAGGCTGCGATATTTACGTTTCGAAAGTTCCACCACCCACTGTAAGATTACTAACACCTAAACCATCTACGAAATCATCTGCGAAACTTGTCGTGAAATCAAAAGGTTGCGCTTTCTTGGAATTCACTCATCGTGGTGCGCTTCAGCAGGGACTCAAACTTCACCACTCACAACTCGATGGACGCCAGATCAATGTAGAATTGACTGCCGGCGGGGGTGGAAAAGGTGAAACCCGACTGAAGAAGCTCAAGGAGCGCAATAAAGAGCTGGAGGGCCAACGAGTATGGTTACAAATATGGATGATATGGGCGCAACTTATGCAACTCTTGCAGCGAAAGCGACAAAATACCAAGATGGAGACACAATCGGAGGGTGCTCAGCGTTTCTCTGCCACATCCGGTACAGAGCAAACTCACACTCACGAACGAACCTGGACAATTGGGGATGTCGAAGAAAAAGACACCCACCGAGGAGGCCAGAAGCATAAGCGTAAATCCGGAAAACGAGATGCAGTCAAAGATTTCCGCACGGGCGTAAACGCCATACCAGTAGGATAGAGACGACAACAGATCCAGAGTTGGTTCCAATCTATCGTCAAGCGTCCATTAGGTGAAGATAATAAATAGTGGCTGGTGGTAAGAAGCTCAAGTGTGGCTCTACGAAACAAGAATAAATATAAGGAACTAAGGGCACTGTCAGCCAAACCTCTGGAAATAGTTGGACGAGGGGACTCACAAAGACGATCAACACACCAAAAACCTTGAGCATCAACCACCGATTATTGGATATACTAGCGTAGTATTTAAGTAATTCCCTTTGAGCTCCGCTGACATTCGACGCTATGTCTATCGTATCAGCGTCGATCCGTTGCACTGTTTCACGTTGTTCTGCGACCATATGTGCCAGTTGAGTGAATATCTGCCCCAACTCTGCTATTGTAGACTCAATCGACTCGATTGCCGTTGACCGTGATTGGATGTATGAATCCTATTGCTGATTAGGATGTGGTACACACGAAAAGGATGTTGCATACCTGCTGTTCTACTAGTTGCATTTGTGCAAAGGCACCGCTTCCCCCGTGAGCTCCTACACCGCCTTCAGCGGCATCCAAGTCCATAGCCAGGACGTCGTTATTTTGTGCCTGTCTTCCTTTTGCTCTGGAGCTTGGACGACTTCCACTACCGTCGCCCATCGGATCATGTCTTCCATTCAGCAAGAGTGAACCTATAAACCATCAGGGTGAGTCAGCAGAATAACAACACTGAACAGTGTGTATACTTTGTGGTGCTTGATGAGCGGCTGCGGCTGCGGAGTACATGAACTGCTCTGTGCGGTCCTTTGACTCTTTCATATTCTACACGATGCCTAGTCAGGTACTACATTGCGATGGAAGGTTGTCGTGCTCGCCTGCGTTCGAACCTCGAGCACGTCCTTGAAGCTCATGCTAGTATTTGCAAGTTTGCTCTGTAACATCATGACGACGTTGTGACTGTGTTCTTCGATTTGTTTCCCCTCCGTAGACTTTGAGCCGCTTTGTGCATTGCGCTGCTTAAGGAGAGATTGTAGAGCGGCTATTTGTCTGTTTATGTTGGCAATATCTTGCTTAATGATGTATGTGAGTTCCTGCATGAATGGAGTGGGACACATGAGGGTTGAGATGTAGGATGGACGCAGCGGACACATACACTGATCTCCACGGGGCGGTCGTCAAACAGTGTTTTCCGCTTCGCGACTTCGAGAAGGAACAGTCAGCGACAGACAACAACTATAAGAGGGCAGTTTACGGTGAGCGAGCTTGCCAAGCTTGATAGTCGTGCTGCTGATGTCCTTGCCAATGGCCGAGGCCATTCGCGAAAATTCGGTCCTTGGGGTGCCCTTGGCATGACCCTGGAGCAAGCGCTGTTTCGCCTCCGCAGTTCTAGAGGGAATGGCGGACCTGTTTCGTATAGAATCTACGCAAGTGCGGAATTCGTTTGTTCGGTCCTGGATTGCCATGGGGCTAGAGGAGTATGATGGAATGACACGCTGAACAATAACTGTTTGCGTCGGCACAGTGACGGCATCGCCGTCCGCCCGGTGTCAAGAGTCCGGCCGATCCTGCCGTACGGAGACGCCTCCGTGCGGAGTTTGAACAATGGAAGCAAAGTCAAAACACCGCGACACCATAGGACTCGGATCTAGATGTCGAAGTGGAGTGCCTTGGGGGGACGCGCTGCAGCAGTACTAGTACACCAGACACCGCCTTTCGCGCCACGTCTCTCCTTTACCCCAACCAGATTGTTTTATTCCCATCATACGCTCAACGACGTTCTTCCATCCTCATCGACACGCTACCTCACCACCAAAACATACATGCCCTCGTCTCCGACGCTGAAATCCAAAGTCCTCGTGCTTGGCGCAGGAAACTTTGGAAGTTGCCTTGCAGACCACCTCGGCGACTGTGAGCATGATGTTTACATCTGGTCCCGAGATGACAACTTCGTTGAGTACTTCAACACACATCATCGCAATCCAACCTACTTGAAGGATCATGTCTTTTCGAGCAACATTTGCGCTGTTGGCCCAGAGATCCCAGATCAAAAGATGATTCAGCGAATGGATGTTCTCTTGTTTGCAATACCCACCCAAGGGGTCAGGTATGATTCCTTTGCTTATGGATTTTCTGATCGCAACAGATTGCTATCAGGGAGACTTTGATCAAAATGCGAGCTAATCTGGCTGGAGAAAAACTTCCCCTCATGATTTTCGTGAACAAGGGCATCGAAACGACTACACAGGCGCTGACTCTCGAGATCATCGCCGATACATGCGGCAGCGACATCGCACGAGCCGCAACATTCATTGTAGGTCAACATGTGTAGAATATACCAATAATTGTGGGAACTCACGTCTGCAGTCGGGACCATCTTTTGCCTCGGAGAGTGGGTACCTCGAAGTGATTTCGTTATAATTCTGCTGACCAAGTAGGTTAGTTGTCCGCAGACAACCTACCTCTGTCTCTGTTGCCTCGTTGACAGAATCGCAGGCACAAAAAGCATCAGAGGTATTCCACCAACCATGGTTTCGATGGTAGGGCTCACTTGTGCACACCCAGAGACCTCCCTGTTGTCTCATTTTATAACAGCTACACAGGCGGCGATCCGATCGGGCTGGAGTTAGCTGGTGCCCTCAAGAACGTTTATGCCATCGCGGCAGGGATGGCCGATGGCCTAGGTTATGAAAACAATACGAGAGCAAGTCAGTTCGAGCAATCTCCGAGTCAAGAAGGATTGACTATTGTATGTTTTTTTTAGGTCTCATTACTCGAGGATTGGGTGAGATGACGCGGATAGGCACAGCCTATGGGGCGTCTCCACTGACTTTCCTGGGTCTTGCTGGCGTGGGAGATCTCTTCCTCACGTGTAGCTCCTCGACAAGCCGAAACTACACGGTGGGATACCGATTAGGGAAGGGAGAGACGCTCAGACACATTATTGACACACTTGGAAGTGTAGCCGAGGGAGTAACGACGGCAAAGGGACTCAAGCAGATTATCGATGAGATGAACGTGTCTGCACCCATCGCAAGCGCAGTGAGTGGGGGAATTGACTGACTGGTTCCCAGCTGAATTGTATATTTAAAAAAAATCGGGATTCTACATGCAACAGATCTACGAAGCCTTGTACGAAGGTATGATGTTCCGCTGAGGCATATGGATACGGGCTGAGCTTGGACATAGACAAAGATGTGAAGACTGGGGTGCAGGAACTGATGAACCGGCCTCCCTCGCGAGAGCTAGATCTGCCAAAAAAGACAGGTGAACATGCAAAGCGGTTGTTGAGAAAGCTGGGGATGGAGAGCATTGCATCGGGGAGGACGGAGCCAGTAGGAAGCAAGTAGTGTGTACTAAATAGCCGGTGGATGCCACGTCCGTGAGGAGTGCACGAATGCGGTATGTCGGTTCCGGTGCCTCGTCCTAACGAGAATGGCTGACCCACGGCTGACGTCGCGCGAATGTGTAAGACCGCGTAAAGGCCATTCGTGTCGGAGCGGAACCTGCCTCGGTGTGAACGCGTTCATACGTGTTGCATTGTCTGCGCACATGACCACTGCTTGTTTTGTCTAAAGGGTCGCTACGATGAGGCTAGAGTCTGATAACGATTACATAATCAAATCAAACGGGATTTTTCTCGCGCTTTTTTTCCCTTCTTTTTTTCACAAATTTTCGTTAGTCGTTCCCGAAGTCCGACAGTCGACCGACCGGGTGAGCGCGAGCGACTTGGAATTGCTTGTGTTTCTCTTCTCTCCCTCTCATCACTTCTCTCAAGTTAAACTCTCTCTTTTTCTTTTTACTCCGCGTATTTCTTCCTTTTCATCTTCCGCTTTTCGAACTGAAATGGTTTCCCCACTCTGGAACGCTGCCTCTGAGGGTAACATCGACTCCCTCCTAGCTTTGCTCCACACCGCATCGCCTGCCGATATCGAGATCAGAGGTATATTTCTCCTTCTCTTTTTCCATTATATCTTTTTTATATCCTACTCACAGACCATTCCGGTGCCACACCCCTCAAGGAAGCCGTCAAGAATGGCCATCTTGACGTGGCCAAGGCTCTCCTCGACAAAGGTTTGTTGTATTCGATCCTCGATCGCGTCGCGTGATTCATCGATCTCATCCTTCTTCTATTAGGAGCGGATCCTTCTTCCGCATTGACCCATGGCCCTCCAGACACGTACACCACGAACCCTGAGATCATTGAACTATTGAAAAATGCATCCTTAAAAGGCTTGACTCCTCCGGACCATCCCTATCCGCAGGACCCCAACGCCGATCCATCCAAGCGATTCTATCCCATTCCCATTCCTCCCTACGGTTATTATCCATCTCTCGCTCCCGTACCCTCTCTTCCTGATGGCTCACCCGCCTACTATCAACCTCCTCCAATGCCCCTCGGTGAGAACGGTGCATTCGGAAATCTCCCTCCCCCAGAAGTAGCCAGATTCATTCCGTGCAGGTATTATCCTGCTTGTCGCTATGGCTCCTCGTGTATTTTTGCTCACCCGCAGGGTCCTTACTATTCTGCACCTCCTGCACCTGCTCAGTATCCGACTCCTTACGACCCAATGACCCAGCAACAATATGCTCAAAGTTATTATCCACCGCCATCTTCATTCCATCCTCCCGCACCTATCCCACCCCACATGAACCCTGTATCTCCACCACCACCCCCATCACTTCACACTCCCCCCCAACCTCCCATTGTTCATGCGCGCTCTGCCTCAGACGTGCTTTCTCCCATTCAAACCCCTATCCAACCTCCTTTTGGCCCAATGTCTCCTACATCGGCGTCTTACCCTCAACCTGCGCATGCTCCCCTTCCCCTTTCCATCCCAACCCTCCCTCCGCCCCATCAGCCTGCAACTGCACCTGGTCCCCAGTCTCCACAGTCAATGTATCCGAATGGACCCGTATCTGCTCCCCCATTCGCAGTGCGTCAGGATTCATCACCCTATCCTCCAGTTCCACATACGCATTCTCCTTATGTCGAGCCGAATGGCGCGCACAAGTCTCCACCTCATCCTCAGAGTGAAAACTTCGGCCCTACCCCTACCTTCCGACAAGGGATGAATCATAACCGCAGAGGCGGCATGCGAAGAGGCTCTTTTGGAGGGAATCGAAAACCTGCGTGCCTGTTCTACCCCGCTGGTAGGTGTAGAAACGGTGACGAATGCCGTTTCCCTCATGTTATCCCTGATACACCTGCGCCATCTCAGTTGGGAGCTCGGGGTTCCCGCGCGAGAGATGGGGCAAACGATATCGGTACGATCCAAGAAAATCTTGCCGCCATGAACGTACGAGACGTGAGTATCTCATTTTCCGTCTCACCTTGCATTGCTTGAATTTCTCTGCTTCTCTTTAGGACGTTCAACCTCCTCGCGGTACGAACGGTACGACTAATTCAAGTCGCTCACAGTCCACGGACCCTGGCAGTCGTCCTAAGGCCTTCAAAAGCAACGGGTCGCGAATGGAAAAAAGACCTTTCGTCAAACAGCAGCGAGTCCCGAACGCGGATGAGTTTCCCGTGCTTGGTGGATCCACGACCACGTCGTCGAGGAGTTCTGCAAATGGGGCCCCTGTCACTAACGGACTCGCAGGTCCTACTGCCGCTCAGGTACTCCAGGCACCACCTCCCTTCCGCAAAGACGTCACCAGGGAAGCTGACACCCGCAGTGTCTCACCGGAGGAGCTTCAGGCAAAAAGTCAAATCGTGGGTATTGCTGAAACCTTGTGGGACATATCATTAACGATTCCCATAGGACAACAAACTGACAGAAGTCAATGTCGTTCAGCCTAACGGTACGAATGGCAACATGGCTCCTAAATTGCCTAAGATATCTTTCGCTGAGGCAGCGACCGGAACCCCCGACTCTGCAAAGGAAGTCTCAGTTTCCGCGTAAAAGGAATGTTTATATTGGCCATGTATATATCATTTCACCTTGTTTGGACTCGGCTTCGAGGTGCTGACTGCAGCTTTATTTATTCCTGTCAAATTTGTTCTTCTGCACATAGCACGGTTATTTCTTCTTACTCATTGTTTTTTCTCTTGCATCTGCTCTTTGGTGACTAGAGGCTTCGATCTGCGACTTTTGTTTGTCTCATGCTGACCGGTACACATACTATTTACATTTACTATCTACTATTACTGTGTCACTTCCGCCCGCCATTCACACTGTTTTTGCATAGCATACCACTATCGATGTCCTGGTGAGAGTAACTTTGTAAGATACTCTCCATCTAGCTCTTGTGCAGAGATTTGGATGTCACACCCAGTGTTCCAAGTTCCTGATTTGCACCCCGCTCGTACCAATCACCTGCCCGATTTCATAAACACGAGCACCCGGGTCCTGTGTGCGCAAGGCATTGGACACGCTTTCACGCTTGTCCTTGCCAACCACGACCACGAGGCCGATGCCCATGTTGAAGGTGCGTGCCATTTCCAACGGCGCGACTCCGCCTTCCCTCATCAAGTACCGAAACACTTCCGGCAACTGCCATGTAGACGCATCCACGTAACAGCCGAGTCCCTTCGGGAGAATTCGGGGAATGTTCTCGATGAAACCGCCGCCAGTTATGTGGGACATGGCTTTGATGAGGCCCTTCTGTGCAATCGGGAGCACTTGCTTGACGTAGATACGGGTTGGTACGAGGAGTTTTTGGCCAATCGTACAAGTTGCGTCCCAGGGGCAGGGAGCAGAGTATGACAGACCCGAGAGGGCGACGATCTTGCGGACGAGAGAGAATCCGTTAGAGTGCAGTCCGGAAGAAGCAATACCGAGTAAAACGTCTCCTTCAACGACGTCGCGAGGAAGAACCAAGTCCCTCTCAACGACGCCCACGGCAAAGCCGGCGAGGTCATAGTCCCCTGAGCGTGAGATGGGAATAGAATGAATCACCATGGATCATTGCAGCGTAGGAGAGGCGGTCCTTACCCTCGGAATACATGCCTGGCATCTCAGCGGTCTCACCTCCGATGAGGGTGCATCCGGCTTGTCGACATCCGTCGGCAATGCCCTTGATAACGTTGGTCGCAACAGCGACGTCTAGCTTACTACACCCATAATAGTCCAGGAAGTAGAGTGGTTCTGCACCTTGAACCAACAGATCATTGACTGACATAGCCACCAGATCGATGCCTGCCGGATTCAACTTGAGTCGTTCCTGACAGAGGACGGTTCAACACTCACCAAGAAGATCATGGATGCCCGTTTCGATGGCGATGCGAAGCTTAGTGCCGACCCCGTCCGTTCCACTAACCAGTAATGGGTCTCTGTATCCTACAGCTTTCAGGTCAAAGATACCCCCAAAGCCTCCTATTTCTGCATCCGAACCGGGGCGCTTGGTTGCACACACAAATGGCTTGATGGCGTCGACGAGAGAGTTCCCTGTGTCTACAGATACACCAGCCTGCTCATACGTGAGGCCTTTAACACCGGATTTGGTGCTCTTCAATGCTCTAGCAAAAGTATAAGCATCGCTAATCCGACCAATAAAAACTTGGCTTGCCTATGGGCTATGTCGCGGCGATACACCATGCCTTCGAACGAGATCTTGTCGATCGCGGTGTACACGGAAGCAAGTGCATCTTCTAATGATGGGGCGACGGCCGACACAGCCAAGACACGACCGCCTGCCGTGACAAGTTCATCTCCGTTCAGCGAAGTACCGCAGTGGAAAACAACGACTTCTGCGAGAACCAATGAGTGAAAGGCGGTTTTCGTGTGGCAATGCTCACCGGATGATATTTCCCCGATTTCAATACGCTTTCCCTTTGTGTATTCGCCAGGGTAACCACCTGATACCAACACGACCGAGACGGCGGAACCCGGTCGAGTGCTTATTTGTACCGAGTCGAGCCGGTGCTCTGCACAGGCCTATCTGGTCCGAAGACTAGTTGGTATTCCCGAGGACGTGTTGAAACAAGACGACGTACGAGGAGTACTGCGGCAAGATCCACGCTATCGTTTAGTAGAAGAGTGAGAGCCTCGGTCTCTGGATCACCAAATCGGACATTGTATTCCAGTACTTTTGGTCCGTTTTCGGTAAGCATTAATCCGACAAAAAGGAGACCAACGAATGGGAAACCTTGGGGATGAATAGTGAGCGGGATGTTCTGTGAGGGCAAAGTTGACAGACATACCTTCTTTCCTCATGCCGTCGATAGTGGGGCGGAGAGTCTCTTGCATGATGCGGTCCATAATAGCAGGAGTTGCGACGGGAGCCGGGGCGTATGCGCCCATACCACCGGTGTTTAACCCGGTATCACCCTCGCCAATTCGTTTGTGGTCTTGCGCAGGGGGGAGGGGGACGATCGTGTAACCATCGGAGAAAGCAAGGATGGATATCTCGGGGCCCTCGAGCAGCTCCTCGATCACAACTTCGTTTCCTGGTGAAAGAGGAAGACATATTACAGCGATGTCAAAGGTTGTCAGAGATGGTGTTGCTGACCTGCAGCGCCAAACACATTGGCTATCATGATCTGCTGTAGACCTTCTACGGCTTCATCAGTAGATTCCGGAATGAGTACACCTTTGCCAGCAGCAAGACCACTGGCTTTGAGCACGACTCGATAGCCACAGGTGCGGACATGATCGATTGCTTCATTGATTTGTGAGGACGGGAATGTGCGGAACTTGGCCGTGGGGATGTTGTGACGGGACATAAATGCCTTGGCGAACGCCTTGCTTCCCTCCATTCTTGCGGCTAACTCGGTGGGTCCGAATGTGGGTATGCCAACTAGCGACCTCGCGTGAGCAACATGCTGGAGCGTGCAGGTTTTTTCCACCGACCTTTACGAAAGGATGTCTGAATGCCTCGCACCAAAGGTTCCTCCGGGCCAGGAAGGACAAGAGTAATCTAGTGCGGAAATTAGCGGCAGACGGAGACAATATTTGCGTGGTACGGACCTCATTCTGGACGGCGAACTGGACAAGCTGGTGATAGTGAGGGGCCGTGAGGTTCAGGTCCAGGTTCTCAGTCTTTGGGGTGGTGGCGGTCCCACCATTTCCGGGACAAACATAGATGCGAGTGACGAGGTGGGACTGAGCGAGCTTCCACGCCAAGGCATGCTCTCTACCTCCGCTGCCTAGGATGAGGATCCTGGCGGTCATCTACAAGGAGGGATGTGGGTACTTGACGAAACGAAACAATACTAAGATGGAGGACGACAGGTGATTATGATCGGGAAGTAGTAGATAAGATAGCAACCATCAGTAAACCTACTATTGAAGGTAGTACTACTATGATGGATCGGCAACCGAAGGTACCCGGGTTGATGGGGTCAGCTGATACACCACTGACAAACCTGACAAACCAGAATAGCAGATTGATGGCGCCGACCTTTGAAAAGAGGACAGAGCAGGTTGCGCCACTGTCTGACGGGGTCTCCTTGTCCCTCCATCGACGCTGCGCAGCCATTATACTCGGTTCTGCGGGAAGTGTGAGCGAGGACTGCCTAGAAGTCGGTAATGGTCTCAGGGATGTCAGATTTCAGGAACACGCTGTTCTACACATCGCTCGAACCGTACGAAGAGGCGAGTGGTTGCGCTCCTTGCAACGTTGAGGATGGGCAGTGCTGAGCGCTTGTTTGTTGCGCAGAGTCAGGTTGCCGCGGGTGGGAGTTCTCTGCACCCCTCGCCGGATGAGCTGGACAAGCGAATGGAGGATGAAAAAGTTCAAATCTCACGGAGGCTGTCTCGCAGGGACTCAAAAAGCAAAGCCTCGAGATCGTTATGGCATAGGAAATCCACAAAGAAGTCCACAGCAGTTGAGTCACTTACTGCAAGTGCCACTGCCACTGGCACCCGGGTGAAGCACCTCTCCAGGTCTTCCTCGCACACAATGGACCAAAACGATGACAACGACGACACGCGCAGCTCGCATGAAAACCCATCTTCTTCCTTTTCTCGTTCCATCATCCCAGATCCTCTCGGTGAACTTCCAACCTGGTTCAAGAAAGAGAGCGAGATGGCTGCAGCAAACATTTCCACTTTCAGGATCAAGTATCCTCTTCACAATCCAGATGGCCCTCGTTGGTACAAGAATTACCACCTACTACCACCCGCCTCCCTCAACCGTCCACCCACCCTTTTCTCACCTTCTTTTCCACCCATGGCCGCGTCGGTACACAGTATTCATGACCGGTCCGAAGACTCAACACGCCTTCCTGGCCCCAGCCGCACACCCTCGGGCACGCCATTGCCGACTCCGACCTCGTCCCAAGTGGGCATTTCCGATCCCACCAAGCCACGCAGTCGCAAGGCCTCCCAGGACAACGTCGATTTGATGGATGTCAGTGATCCCTGGGGCACCCACTGGCATCACCAGTCTCCCTATGATGCGGGCAACAGTATTACTCCCGCGTCTGGCGATCTCCCAGAGGTGATCCATCCCTCTTTCCGTTTCTCCTTTGTCTCGTAACTGATTGACGCCGTGAAGGGCCCACCACGTTCCCGCTCGCGCTTATCAAGCATGAATGCAGCTCAATCTCGTCGAAAGACCGTGACTCCCTCCCCTCTTTCCCAGTCGACGTCTGCACTCCACTTGCAAACCGCAGAGCCTGTGCATGTCACGCGTAAGCTAAGTAAGCGTCGCAGGTCCGGGCTCACCGCACTCTTCGGTACCCACGGGAAAGATACCCCAGACGAACCAGAGGCATCTGTCATTGAAGACCCTTCCCCCAGTTCACCGAGGCGATCGTCAACTATCCCAAACGGTGCTCTTCATATCGGTCCCGCTGAATCGAAGCGTCTGTCTACCCTCTCCCCGATGTCCACCTCCGTGAATGGTTCCACAGCAGCGTTGTCAAGCTACTCAACATCAAAGAAAGAGAAACGGCAGAGCGTGCTTTCGAGGTTGGTCAGGAAGTTCAGCGTCTTGCGGAGGTCAGGCAGAGCTACCTACAACGAATCGTCCGAGGGTGGTGTACTTTCGGCTGTGGGTGAGCAGTCATCACGCCGCTCGATTGCTTCACAGAGACAGCCGTCTCCAGAGAAGAAGGTGTCGGATCCATCTAAACGTATTCCTCCTCCACGGTTAGACACGGATACGGAGCTACAGGTTGACAAGGGCCCGTCAATAGAAGTTGAGCAGGCTACCAGCGACCGTACTTCGACCATCTCTTATGATGTACCCTTCTCACCATTGGGGAAATTGATGATTGCAAACCCGGATGCCCCAAGTTCCACGGGCACCACTCCCGTCAAGCCGGACAATGTATTGCCAGAAGCTCACAGCGAACCCCTACCTGAACCCAAGCATTCTACTCAGGATGTGCCACCTGCAAACCGTCTTCACCCAACTGATCGAGAGCAAGCTCCCAAGCCCTCTTCTATATCTTTCTCAGCTGGCAGGTCGTCACCCATCCCAGGTCTCCTCAGCCCCATCTCCGTCGCTGTCCCTGCTGTCACTTTTCCGGAATTTTCGCAATTTATGACCACGTCGCATTCACCTCCTCCATCTGTCTCGCATCCTTCTTCGTCACCGTCTCCAGGACTTGGCCTATCTACTAGTGCTCCACCGCCAGCAAGATCAACACCATCGCCAACCAAGGAGGCCTCGCGTCCTGTACCTCCTCATCTAGTGGTTCCCGTGGACGACTCTCCGTTATCCAGGTCATCACTTCTTGCCAATCCTCCTACTCCTCACACCGCCGACGAGCCACACTCCAGGCTGCCAAGTTTTGAAAGAGTTCCAACAGATCGCTCTGGCGATAACAAACGATCGCAGGATGCGTCTCCTCCCAAACCGGCTTCGCCCACCAAACGAACTGACGACCAGCCGATAGAGGGCGGCGAAGTTCGTGTTTCCAAGTCTAATTCGACGACGAGCAGGAAGACAGAAACTTACAAGCTTGTTAGGACGCTTTCGGACAAAGTCTCGACCTCATCCGAGGCGGCGTTCCAGGCCGAAGGTGACCAGTGGTTGGTTGTCAACTCCGTCGATGCCCCCCGTCGTCGAAGAACGAGGGAGAGAGCGGAAAGGACGGAGAGGACGGAGAAACTTTCGAAAGCATCCTACGAAAGGGAACGCGAAAGAGATCGTGAACGAGAGGGAGGGAGAGATGCTGAGAGATCGAGGGCAAGAACAAGGGAGCGGGATAGAGACAGAGACAGAGAACGAGACAGAGAACGAGACAGAGAACGGGAGAGGGACCTGAAGGAGAGGGAGAGGGAACGGGAGAGAGAAAGAGAAAGAGAACGGGAGAAGGACCTGAGGGAGAGAGAGAGAGAATGGGAGAGAGAAAGAGAAAGAGAAAGAGAAAGAGAAAGAGAAAGAGAACGGGAGAGGGAGAGAGAGAGGGAGAGGGACCTGAGGGAGAGGGAGAGGGAAAGGGAAAGGGAGAAGGGAAGGGAAAAGGATAAGGAACGGGAACGGGAACGGGAAAGGAACAGAGACAGAGACAGGGAGAAGAGCAGAGATACGGAGCGAGACAGAGGCAAGGACAGAACAAGGGACAGAGAACGAGAACGAGAACGAGAACGAGAAAGGGAGAGGGAGGGAGATAGGGAGAGGGAGAGGGAACGAGAAAGGGAGAGAGAGCGAGAGCGGGATCGGGATCGGACGAGGGATGAAGATCGTGAACGTAGGCGGAAGCAAGAGAAGGCTGTTCAACGAGGAGATGGAGACCAACGTCGAACCTCTACCCATGCAAGGGCAAAATCACCCCCAGTTGACAAAGTGGATTCCGGTTCTCTCTCGGGACGACCTGGACGGGCTCGTAGTCTCGATAACGCACAACGTCCAACTCTAGTTCAGCCTCTGTTATTCACCCTGCAAGACGAGCCGCCCCGCCCCCGCAAGAGTGACGATCGACCACGCGATTCTATGCATCAGGGTTCCTCCAAGGCCGCACGTACCAGCCCGAGCCCGATCGTGACGGTTGCACGTGTTGATCGCCTCCCACCCATGTCCGCCCGGCCAACGTCTGAGCTGACTTCGGCAGCCAATCTAAATGCTCTTAAAGCTCGCGAAGCTTGGGAAATGGACCGGCTGTGGAAGGGCAGGAGCCTGGTCCAAGGTCAACCTGAGACCAGTATAATCGCTTCGCCCTCGAGCGTGGACTCGAAAGCTCTCAACGAGACAGCCAGAGACGCCTTTGCGATACAAAGCTTTGCGCATGGATCGAGTCACACCTCGTACGTTGTACAACCGTTGCAAGCACACCCCATACCGGCCAGCGTGTTTTATGCCAACATGCCATCGGCTCCTCCGCCAATCATCTATGCTGCTACCTCTCCATATGGGCAACCGCATCCTTCGTCTTCGAGGGACTTCACATACCAATCCATATCCAACTCTTTCACGTTCCCTTCCAAAGACTCCTCCATAGACCCTCTGGCTCGTCCCAACCCTCTACCTAATCCCCCGCGCGAATCGACTTATCAACCTGCTCAATTACCAGTCTTGTCGAACAGGAATAGTGGAACTGCTTCAGAATATTGGGGAAAGTACGCTAACACGCCTTCACATTCATAATATACCCAACTTCAATTTCGTTGTGCACATTGATGCATTTTGCACCCCACACATATTTCGGTTTCATGCTCACTTACATAGATTCACGTACGCTCACTCATGATATTCCCGAACCATCACAACAACCCGTTCAGTTATTTTTTTCTTCTTCATTCTAATGTTGTGCTTCACTTGGGGCTTTGTGTTCATCGTTATTGTTGTTCTTACTTACTTTTTTTCTCTGTTCATTTATTACCTTGGACTATGCGGACCCCTACCGTGTAACAGCTCACTCTAAATCTAAGCAAGAGCGACAGCTTAATCAGACCAACATTCGCACTAGTGGTTCGTTTGTAAGGTGGGACTCAGAAGCGGTGGAGTTCTTGTATCAGGTACTCACAGTATCAGTGCTATTGCATGGTAAGAAGTGACCCGTCACGACGATGACAGTAGTAAGCGTCACCCTCGCCACCACACTGAAACACGTCCCCTGAAGCCTCTTCTCCAGCCAAAACAGACGAACATCGGCGGACATATTTAACCATAATACGCGAGACAGGACATAAGCAACTCGTATATATTATATCTTTGTGCCAGACACTCCATAAAAAGACCCATGCCTCATCACAGGAGTTAGATTTCACCGAAGTCAATCTCGATTCGACCCCCACACTGTCTGGAGAGAAGACTGCTGCATCAAGACTGCCTACCTTCAAGTCCACAAGATGGATGGTCTGATCAGTCGATTTTCTCACCCACAGTTCTTTCCAAGAATCTGGATTGTGGCAAAACAATGTGACGCTCTTCCCAGAGGTCTCACCAGCCATCGTACCCTTGTAGTCTGACGCTATGTGAGCGCCGAATATGATGCTACCACACTCTGGAGACGACAGGCGTCCCAAGTCATGCGCAAGTTGACGCTGACCCTTCCTGGAGAGAAGCTTCAAAGAAAAGCTTGCATATACTGAAACCTGTCCACGGAGATAATTCAGTGTCTTGATATTCGACAAGTTGATCTCCGGCATAGGTTCCACTGCGCCTAAGAACGAAAGTAGGAAAGCTGGATCGAAGGCATTTCCCGCGATAAATTGTACTAGAAACGACTCTGGACTGGAGAGGAAGAGTAGTACGTGATCAAGGTCCCACTGGCAAAATAATTCTGACCACGACTCGCAAATTGAGTGTCAGAAACTAGACCAACAGGCAAGAACAGCTTCACCTCGCTTCAGATCCGACACAATGGTCTGTTCGATAGGGAAGCCGTCTGCTGTTGCTCTGCGTACGTCATTGCCAAGTTCACATGCGTAGGACGTCACGCCGGTAATGCAAAGTCGTACTACAGCAACACTTAACGTCGAGTATAGCGCGTTTTTGACCCAGCTTCAAAACACTTTTGTAGGCAGGCATCTTTCTTCAGTCTTCCCTTACACGTCAACTGTGCCTCGCAAGCAGAGCTAACTGAGGTTTCATGACTGAGATTGCAGGGAATAGTAGTAGCCTGAGAAGGATCATACTATAATCCATATGATGATTGACAATATTCCAATGGTGGATATGAATCCTCTTCGCATATGTGCAGCCTGACAAGGTTGTTTATTGAGGAACCTATGATCAAATCAATCAATACGAATAGCAGAATGACATAGATACATTTGCGGCTTGTGAACGTTCCACATAAGTTTGGTTCAATTACATAATATCTTTTCACACGATAATGCTCATCTGCAAGGTACCTAGACGTTTGTCATGGGAATCGGGATCTACCCCACTTCCACCTTCATCACCTAAGAGCACTTGATTATTCCCACTTCAAACGCAGCTTGCGCATGCCGCGGTGGCTCATACTTTTAGCAGTTTTGTCGTAGGACGGAAAATCACACCGCCGCTTCCCACCCTTACAAACGAGGCTACCGAGAAACCCCGAAGGGCGCCGCGAACCCACCGAAGGGGTGCTAGTAGATGGGCCACTCCACACGGAAGCGTCGGCAGCACTGCGTTGTCACATGATCACAACGATAACGAGACAACTACAATGAGACGACAATCACAACAACGACAACAACGAGACGGCACAATGTCGCACCACCACGACAACGTAATTTGTGGGCGTAGTATGACCAATGGTACGATGATGTTGTCGAAGAAGATGCGGGTCTGCATCCGTGGGTTTAACTGAGGGCATAGAAAAGGCCAAGGGAGATTCGGAACGTAGCACTGATTCTTCCATGGACCCGAACTACACGAAACGCAGAGCGACACTTCCTCTCCCTCCAGAACTCTTGCTCTGCATCTTTCACCACGCTACCCACGTACCAGGGACCCTCGTTCCCGATATCTACGATAATGCCAGCATTCTGGGTCCCATTTTTGTCAAGGAGTTCCACCCTGCCCTCCGGAAGGCTTTCATCACTAAACGCGCGCTCGTCCGCGTCTGCAGACAATAGTGGTACCTTGCCTCGTCGATCCTCTATACTTCTGTTTACATTGGCAGTGCACGCTGCGTGTCGTCCCTCTGTAGCACGCTGGAGTGTTCTGCCGAGGGCAAGGGTGCGGTCGTTGGCATGCGGCCGCTCGGTGAATACACACGACGACTGGACATTGCCATACATGACTGCTCCGAAGACGCAGATGCAGAGTGTAGCTTGTTAAGAGTCATCAAGTGCATGCGCCACCTTGCCATCTTCTCGATTACCGCTACCACCGACTACGCGAACCCGACCCTACCATACAGTGTTCTAAATGCACTCAGGTTGTCTGCGAACTCCTTGCGCGTATTCGACTGGTCCTCGCCCAACTTAGAGCTGCCTGTCTCTCAGATCAAATGGCTCCTCGACGACTGTCCCCAACTCCGTGTCCTAAACTGTCCTGGAGTGCTTTGGTCCGTGGAAACCGAGAAGGTCACTATCCCACCTGCCGTGACGACGCTCCGCTTGTGTACCTTGATCCGGGTTCGGTCAACTCCCACTCCCAACTACCACCTGTACCATAAAGCTACCCCACCACCCTTCCCCTTGCCAGCGCTCCAGGAGCTTGTCCTTGACTTCTCCGGAGAGGTTTGTGCTTGCCGTTACCTCCTTGACACGTATGGCCCCCAACTGGTTTCAGTCCACCTGTACAAACCCCGCAAATTTGAGGGTGAACTCTGCCCTTCCTTGCTTATACTCGCGCAGACATGTCCCAACTTGGGTCGTCTTACTATCACCTCGAACAATTTCATGGGCTTCTCCGACAGCATGCCCGAGTACATGTCCGAGTCTAGTTCGGAATCCAGCTCCGAGTCCAGTTCCGTCTCTGCCCCTACTATCCCTAATACCTATCTGGGTCTGAGAGTTGAATATACCTGCCGGCCGGATTTCAGAGCACTTTTTGGATTCTTGAAATATGTGAGGCCTAGGATGCCCTCATTGCAGGTAGTACAACTTCTCAACGAGTCTTATGTCCGGTGTCTGCTCGAGAAGCACACGAGGTTCGCTGTGCGTGCGTTGCACCGGTTTATGGAAGCCGACGCGATAGTTCGGTTGGAAGACAAGGGCGGGGTGCTGTTGACAGGTTAGAGAGCCTATTTTCGAACTTGCCGCATCTGTTACTGACTGCGTTGTGATTTAGACAGATTGAAGGCACTTGAACATATGTGACTCTTAGTCAACAAGCTGTGATCCTGAGCTGTGAATCTGGCTCATTCCCCGAGTGTAGGCCCGTTGGCACACGCACCACCATATATCTGTAGCGATCCTCGTAGAGATAGGTACCCGTGTTTCATGGTCATCAGTCATGTAGAGTGCGGTTCGGTTATGTTGCCCGCCTATCTCATTGTTTCCTTCCAAAGAGGTCCTAATGCTTCGTGGTCACCAGGAAGAAAACCGGTTTGATACAGATACATGATTCCCACGTGAATGATAATACAAAATATGCAAATTGTACCAAGGTTAACCATGAAATAAATTGGCCGTAAAAGCGGGATATCGCTAAAAAGAACATGGTAACTCGAGAATAGCATACTGTCTCCAAGACCAGTGTCACGACGAGTACGCACGATAATCCAGGGGGAACTCTGGTACGGGATAGTCTTCCCATTGACGTTCGCCACTATCAAGGAAGCGTCGCAGCCTGGCGACCTGTGACGAGAGATACATGAGGATGATCTGCATCTTGATGTCGAGCTTCAGCTTTAATATTTCTTCGCACGTCCGTAACGCTTGTACCCGCGTCGCCACGAACATGTTGCCCGAGAAACCAAGCTCTTTGAGGCTATCGATCATCTCCCCGAATTCTGAGCACCAAGCGAGGACGCCGAGCTATCATGGGCGCGTGAGTCGATCTCGAACAGTAAATTGCGCCATGGGGAAAGAGACATACCTGGCCGTATTGTTTGAACCGCCCGTATAATACGTTTGGCGCTGCCTTGAGTGCAAAGTCGAAGGCCTCATTCTGTTTGATGACTTCGTCATCTGGTATGTAGGGTTGAGCGATTGGTTGGGGCTGAAAAATCGTCAGTCCTAAATTCATCCAGGGACAGACGATCCTTACCTCGGGTCGCGGAGGGGGTTCCTGGAACCACTGATGCCCAGAGTAGTCGACTTCACCACCAATATCGACGACTTCAAGGTTCTTGCCTGTGTAGTCCATTTTAGGTCGTGAAAAAGAATCTAGTATGCCGGATTGGACGAAGAAGCCTTCGAGGAGTAACGCAAGGTCTTTCGGAAGTGGTGATTGTTTAGATTCGGGTTGCTTAGCAGGTATGAAAATCGTTTGTCGGCCCGAGCTTTGACTGATCGAAGTGGTTAAGCGTAAGAATGATATCAAATGCAGGATCGCAGACATACCGGCTGACGGGAGATGGTGGAGCTTTGACAAGGTGGAACTTGGGACCGTTAGATAATTGGCGCCGAGCAGCAAAATCCTGTGGGTAATTAGAAAGGAAAGTATGACTCATCAAGAAAACTGACCTTATTGATGTGGTGGAGGTTTGTCCTGGAGGACGCTTTGAAAGAAGGCTGGCGCTGAGTTCGAGGGCTAGCTGTGCGGGACTTCTTAAGTCTTGCGATAGATTGCCGGTGGCGCTCAACAGAGATCTGACTAATCTGAGATAACTGGCGGCGGAACTGTGGAGAAGGTGATGGAAACGCAGAAGCAAATGCAGTGGTGGGAGTGGTGCTCGAGGTAGGGGAATAGAGTGCACTGTCGAGTTGCGTGGGCGATGTTACGAACGATCTCGAGTCTGATTCTGGGCTCTCTGGGTAGACGTTTGTCCGGAGAGGATGCAGTATTGGCCTGGAAGGCGAGGCCGTTTGTTGGCGTGGGCACGGAGGTGGGACACGGACAAGAGGGGGTGGAATGGGCAGTGGATAAGGGGAGTCGGGTGCGAAGAGTGCGGACGGATAGAAAGTAGTGATATCAGGGAACTTGAGTTGTACTGAGTCACTAAGGGCAGAAATGCGCGATGGAGGGAAGACCGCGGAGGACACCTCGAATGAATCAAGATTAGTCACGTTCCGACTGAGCCAAGATGGGGACGGTGGCAGGAACGATGATCTTGCAGAGGAGTTTATCAAAGAACTCCTTATCAATGATGAAGGGGAAGCAGTGAGTTCCGATGGATTTACAATCTGGTAGTAAGATACGTCACGACCGAGTCCAGCAGGCGCGGAGTGCTTTCTCCTGAGTGGTGGTGGTGGAATAAAGATGGGAGCGGGAGAGGGCTGCTCAGGTAGAGAGGATATAGACGCAGTGGGTGACGGTACGCTGTCGATGTCGCCAGCAGTAAAAGATGAAGAAGAGTGATGGGTAGGGTTAGGAGGGAACTTTGGTAGGGGGAGGATGAGAAAATTAGTGGGATCGCTGAATGCAGATAATCAAGGTCACGAACTTGATTCTGCTTCTCACTCCTGATGGTGTCAACAGACGAAGTGTCTATAGGTTGAGACACGAACGAATCACGAAGGATTTGTGAGAGAGGCTTGAAGCGCTTGAAAGAGCTGGGGAATCTATGCCTCCGTTTGGGGAACTTGGGAGAGCGCGTAGCCTGACTAGCTAATGGGAGTAGAACTGGGGGCGCAGACTTCGTATCAGGCTCTTCCTCGATGACGTCCTGATCGACGAGTTCGGTGTAACCACCCGGAAACGAGTTGTGTTTGACGGACGATGAGGTTGATGTGCCAAGGGCAGAAAACTGGGGAAGCTGGGTGGAGGCAGCGACAGAGGTTTCGGGGGTGGGTATATGAGTAGGAGGTTTCGGGAACGCAAGACAGATGTCGGACTCGTTGGTGGCAGTGCGGGTACGGGAAGAGGATGCCCTGCTGTCTGTGAAAGAAGAGAGATGGATGGAAACTTTGGAGATGTTCTTGAGACGAAAGAGGGTAGATTTAGTGCGAGAGACGGACGGTGGGATTGAAGACTCGCAGAGGGAGGGCGGAACGTGATCCGCGGAAGTGTGGGAAGAAACGGCGGGGAGGTCGGGAGTGGGAAGCGGAGGGACGTCGTCGGTAGCGATGAGCTCAAAGTCGCCAGCGCCGTCGTCGAGGTCGGGATCCTTTGGAGGTGGAGGCTGCTTCTTGCCGAAGAGCGAGTTGGTCGTACGCGAGAATGCGCGGGCCAGGAGTCGGGAGGGGTCAAATGAGGGAGTCGAGCTGCGCAGGGAGCCGCGAAGGCCGCGAGGTAGCTTCGACTGGAGAAAGTTGTGCGCCGACGTCGTGTGCTTTCAAGTCCTCGAGATACGGACTTGCGAGGGAGTGCCGATGGCAAAAGCGCGACCTTTGAACGAAACCGGGTTTCTAGGAAGCGTGACTTGTGCGTGTCTGCTGGCTGGAATTTTGGGATGTAATGAACGAGCAAAGTCACCGTATCACCTCGTGTACATTCGTCACTCTGCCTCGAGGCCACTATCGTCATTCTCGAAGAGATACTGTTCGTCATATCCTTGCCCTCCGATGGTCAACCGAGCGGGACACTCGACCTCAAAGACTCGCCAGCTAAATCCTTCGAGACCTTGAACATGTAATTGAGTTCACCCAGAGCACTAGCTAAAACCCTTGACCCTATTCATTCATAGTTGTGAGATCGAATCTTGCACCTTATCGCCCGCTAATAATTGACCCCTCATCGGTGCATCTTTCCTCATGGCCACCAGACGCCTATTTCTTCTTCTCAATGCAAACCCGATCAAAGCTGCACGGCACAAACACTCTCAGCCACGCTGCCAAGATACCACTCATACTGCTGGTCGACCCCTCTGCTGGACGGACCGGACGGACCAAACAAGTGTGTGCATGCCAGCCTGGCGGATAAGAAGTGGCGAGAATCAGATCATTAGATTACTACTCGCAGCTGATCATGAAAGACGCATGCTTCGAGTCGCTTGGACCATAGCTGCCAGAAAATGTACATTTGAAACTCAGGAAATCGTACGAATACATTGAATATGTAACATTGCCAGTGTGCACGAAGCAAAAAAAAAAAAAAAAAACAGACGCACGTCGATATCCTCATTCCAGTAAACCCCGTCGTTCTCCAATTTCCTCCGCACCCAGCAAGTCAGCCTCAGCGGCAGATGAGGGAATCAAGCGACGCATAAACGGAATTCTCAGAAGAGTCTCCCTTCCCCCCGCCAACGCCCTCGTCGCACCGAGTCCGGCCCACGTCACCGCCAAGTTGCTCGCCAAACCTCCTCCCATCAGTGCAATGACCAAGGCGACCATGAAGAAATCTCCACTCCTTGCGTAAACCGTGCGGTTTTCGTCGAACGGGTATCGCACCTCGATCGTTCGCATCCAGGATCCCCCGCCAATTTGCATAGGCTCCTGAATTCCACCGCCACCTATCCCACTTACCCCCGTCGACCCTCCATCACACCACAAAATCATGCTTCCAAGTTCATTGGCCCTAGTTTTTGCTTGTTCCCACATTGCCAGTCCGATCGTGGTATCCCAGGTGCGGGCAGGTCCCAGGATCACAGCTGGCCGCGACTCCAAGTTGGCGAACACGGTCGGTGATGTAAAGTCTAGACATATAGACGATGTCACGGGAATGGGTCGCGTCCAGTTTTGCTCTTGCGGCCCCCACTCTGGTTTTGTCACACCCTTGGGAGCTTTCAATTGCCAATGAATAATTTGAGGGGGATCAACCGATGGTATCTTTGAGAACGATTCCGTGACTTTTCATCATCGTTAGAGCAAGAAATACCAATAGAAAAGCGATCACTGCTCACAAGGAACGAGATTACGCTTATAATACTGGATGACTTCGTCACCCAGTTTTTGGTCCTTGTGTACGATTGCAAATCCGTTGCGGGTGTGTTCTGGATCGCCCACGATATACTCGTCGAAGGCTACGCCAATGAGGGATGGGAGCGCCAGTTGTCGAACCCTCTCAAACGCATCCTCGCGCTCCTTCTCAGAGTTAAACACCACCGCGCTTTCAGGCCAAAGGATAATATTTGCCGCGTTCATCTTCCTCATCTGGGTAATGAAATCATCCAGGGTGGCATGACTTCCATCCGATGGACTGGGTAAGACGCAGCCAACTGTGAATGGCGTGTGTTCGTGAACAGAGGCACGAGGAAGGGTGTTATAGGTGGTAGACGAGGGAAACGTGAGGGCAAGCAGTACGGTCGTGAGCGACAAGAGCCCTTTTGCTCTGGAAGAGAAAAGTGACCGTTTGCTGTACCCATCATCCAATGACTCGTATTCCGAGGAGCCCATGAGCCACTGAGCCATAAGCTCGGAACATACCACAGCCCAGGCCGCGACGATCCAATCAATGCCGGCCGGACCAGTAAAGGGTAGCATCCAACTATATGCAGGGGGAGCGGGGGCTGGCCACCAGTTCAACAAACGGCCGAGAGGAGAGATTCGTGATGTGATACACCAACATGTTGCCCAGAGTGCAGGGAAGAGCGTGAACTGGGCCCAATTAGTGTCCAGCCGGGACCTGAGTCGAATGTGTAGGTATATGGTAAGGATAACGATGGAGTATGTCGCTGCAGATAACAAGACGATGGCGACCAGAGACTCGGTGGTGCTGGAGAGGGCAGTGGCTGCCGCTCTCCAGTGTGCGATGGCCGATCCTACTGTGATCGAGATCCATGAGCAAAGTAATTCCCGCCCTCGAGTCTGACGGTGGCAAATCCTTTGTCCATGGATCATTAAAACTGACAGAAGGAGTACCAGGGGAACAAAGCTGGGCAAGGGACCAAGGGCCCAGCTTGCGAGAGCGACTTCCCCCAGTGCAAAGACGGGGGTTGGATATTGGTTGAGGATGAGTGCCTGCAATGAAGATGCCATGGTTGCGACAGATGGCAGTCAAAGAAGGAAGGGCTGTGGGAGAAGGAAGGGCTGTGGGAGTTGACGATGCTATTTATACCCCCCCCTTCTTGGGGTTGTTTGTTTCAAAGCAGCACCAAATCTCGTCGAACACTAGCGTTCGTAATGACTACGACATCTACAGGATGCCTTCCACCATCTAAGCAGCCTTAAAGCCTGAGGAATAATCTCTAACACTGGCCAGACCAGTACAAAAGAACAACGGATTCGATCATGCAGCATAGTGAGCAGAACGTAAGCTTGAGAACAACCTGAGAACGTGCATGATGTATCAGTTCCATCTATTCTGAGCGTACCGGTATCGATCGACATATAATCACCAATATCCACGACGGGGACCGGCTATCCCGTGGCCTCCTGATCTGATGGTTGTGGTTCCATAGACGGAGCGAACGGATCCCCGGCAGCGTCCATCAATGTACTGGCAAGCAACGCTTCCGCGCTGTCCAGCTCGCCGAGGCCATGCTCGTAAGGCGTACCATCTGGTCCAAGGACGCTCATATCCAGCTCCCCGACGACGTCTTCAATTTGGTTTTGGTTGGCATTCTCATGTACGTCGACGTCGACGGTCATATCTCCATCCAAGCCTTTGAACGACGCATCCAGCATAACTGCTCCTTCGTCCACGGTGAGCATAGGTTCGGTCTGCTGGAGGGACAGAGCTGGGGGCCTGGGCGACAAGGGCTTCGTCTGTTCAGAAGCACCTTCCTGGCTCGCGAAATTGGCTTCCGTCGCGTCCTGAGTAGCATCTGGCACAACTGACACGCCTGGTTCGTCCTGGTCCATGTCTTCGTCGCCCTCCACAACCTCGGGCTCGTCGGGGAGGGGGGCCAGAGGCTCATCTGCTTCTTCTTCGTCATCACTAAATTGCTTACAGAGGTTCATGTGCATGAGTCGCCTTGCGCGCCGAATCTCAAGCCTCAGGAACACACCTGTTTTTTGTCTGTCTTCACCCATTTGTATATTTTCATGGACGAACCCGAGGGTGCGCTTTCTGGAGTGACCCATACTTTCTCCCAACATACGACGGGCTGCATGAGCTGACGCCTTGCAGCCTCCGTCGTGGCAAGGCGCACCCCGATTCTTCGCCTGGTGGCCATTGTCCAGTAGTCGTTCCACTTGTCACAATGTCTCCGTATCACGTGCAGCGCCTGGCAACTATTGTAACTCCGCTCACTCTTTGCTATAAAAGACCGACGACTACCACCTTTCTCTTTCAACTCATAACAGCTTGAAAGCTGCGAAGCTCAGCACGCACAAGACGCGTCCTACACGTGTCTTTCCTTCTGGGCGGGAAGGTCTGAGCATTCCAGTCATCCTTGATCGTCCCTAGATGGGACCAGTCCTTAATGGACTGAGCGTCGTACCAGAAATGCAGTTGCCACTTGCACGATGGTCAACTTTGAAAGCGTCGCGGTGACTGGGTGGGTGCTTTCTTTCCACACATTCTCTATCGCGGTCATTGCGTCTTCCGACGCACAACGTGGTTTGCAGGTCTGTCCTACCCTTTGGTAGGCTGTCTGTAATGGGGTTTGACTCTTAGACTCGGTCTACCCTTCATCCACCGAAAGAGGAGCAGTGCAGCCATAGAACAAACATGTCGCTGATCTCGGCTTACCAGCCCGCTGCTATCCTACGTGACCACCTTTGTCACCCTCTAGTGCATACCATTCACTGTCGTTGTCCTCTGGTCTGGCTACCACCACCCATTGCCCTGACTGCGTTGTCCTTCTTGCTGGTTCCCCAGCATTACAACGGTTTTTCATTCACCGAATAACTTTTGTAGCCGTATGAGGAGATGAGTTGTGTTACCTTCTTGGAAAGAGCACTTGTCCTTTAGTTCACTTCGTGGCTCACTGTCCTCGCTGACTGTGGAACTCGATTCAGACTACTCTCGGACTGTTATAGTTCTATTTTTTGTCCGTGTTCCTCTCCGTGAGGATGTATTTTATAAACTTGGGTATTACACCTATTTGATGTTATTGCCAAGACGTGACTGTACCAGCTCAATGAAAATTTACTGTTGGTGTATACATTTTATCAGCTCTGATATTGGAGCTCGAAAGGAATGAGTGGACCTGACTCTGGAGTAGTAGTGACATAACAAGCTACGCCAACTTCTACAACAATATATGACATTACCACGACATCATAGCTTTATATTTCAAGTCGGTCGTTCAGCCCAACACAAGACATCTTCGATAGTCACCACTGGCGATGTAGACTGACGGAACCTGAGTAAATGTATCATAGAATATACACGCGACCAACCTGTCCTTGCTGGCTGCTCGCACCAGAAGCAGCAGGATCGGACGTAGCGTCGAGAACCGTAGTACGTAGCTCCATGAGGCGTGCTTCGAGCTCGTCGCATTTTCTGATAACAGACAGGCCATCATCAGATTAAAGGACACAGTTTGACAGGAGATGTGTCGAACGTATGGATGGATGCTGTCTCTTCGCGCCGAAGCTCCAGTTGGCGCTGCATCATGCTTTCGAGATTTCCTCTTGCCTATAGCGTCGTGTCAATCTTCCGTAAGGTGAAGTGAAAGAGTACAACCAAACGGACTGACCTGCACTGGACGCAGGTCGTTTGCAGCAGCCATCAGATTCTGCGCAAGCACAGTGATCCATTCAACGTGGCGCTGCCATTCCGGAGGGACGGTAGAGTATGGAGACGGGGGTGGGGCGAGAACGGCACCCATCAGATTGGAATACGTGACCAGAAGAGAGTGCAGGACAGATAACAGCGCGGGACGGCGGTCTGGTAGCGTGACGGTCAGTACACGCAAGATGCGGGATCGAGCAACCAACTCGCCTGTGCTTGGATCGGGCGGATACAGCTGGTGTCCGCCTAGCTCAGCCAATGAGGGAATAGTCTCCTTGACCTTGGAAGACGGTGTTAAGCATTGCTGGCATCTGAAAGCGCAGGCCGTACAAACCACGTATCACCAAAGACATCATAGTGTCCCTCTTCGAGAATCCAGTCTACTCTGGGCTTCTCCAGTTGAGTCAGGGACCATGGAGGGATGTCATTCTGGTCAGATAATATCTTGTGCTGGTTCACGGTGCTGATATCGGCATCTTGGTCTTTGACGCGTTCTCTGAGCAGCTGGAGCAGTCTCAGGTTGTGCGCAGTGTAATTAGAATAGTGGGAAGGGGGAGAGGGAAAGGGATTCCTCAGTTCCGTCTCTTCCTCCTCCATGGTCCCAGGTCGACCTATTTTTGTTTATTTATTTCATTTACATTTATTCCTTTGCCACCGAGTCTCTGCGTCATTATTCGAGGATGGTACGCCGGATCGCGTCGCAGGTGCATAAGCAGGTCTCTCGGCTCATGCAGGCCAACTACATTCGTGACGAGCCCGTATGGTACCAAGCAGTCCTTCAGTATCCCCCCCCCCCCCCCCCCCCCCCCGCCCCCCCCCCCTCCAACCCCCCGGGATCAAACAGACCTATTAACCACTCCCACACTAAATCCAACCCCCC
>JBBPLX010000051.1:0-69907 GCA_038090015.1 Leccinellum albellum
TCTGGCCACTCAGGCTCTCCTGGGTTCTACATAGACTATATGCACGAGATTCAGATTGCACATGACAAAATCAAGCTCCTTGAGCTCGAAAATGCAAGATTGGTAGCCGAGCGTGACACTCTCAGGTACTACATAGTATATCAATCTAATAGGATCACTAATCTATATGCGTGCTAGGGATGTAATCAACACAAAAAGCGAGCCAGTCATCGACCCCGTCTTATCTACACCCAATCGGCCGACTCAGAAAAGCCATCCCAATATCCGATTTTGGACAACCGATGACTTCAATGATTGGATGTTAGAACCCGAAGCACAGGTTTCACACCGAGGAAAAGAACCTTATCTCAAAGAAGAAGATGGAGAACCAGTCTCACATGGTCGGCTCACAAACATCCGAAAATGCGTGCGAAGCGCATGGTGCGAGCTAGTCAACATGAAACGTGCCCCACAGGTGTGGGGTGAACTGGATACAACAGGCAGGGACTTCTTTCATTCCTATGTAGAAAAGTCCTGGCCTCTTTTCAGGTGTGCTGAAGGTGGTTGGAAGCTTGAAAAGCTGGCACGAACAAGCTATCCGGCATGGCGGGTAACACATATTGACGTGCATGGGAACTGGTTGGCAAAGGAGGATCGCAAGAAAAGGAAGCTAAAGACCGAACCAGAGGACGGACTTGCATCTTTGCAGAAGAAACAAAAACTCACAGGTACACCGAGTGACTTTCCACTATAATATGCTGCTGACCATCTTGTATATCTCAGTGAACTCCGTATTTACTACTTCTGATTCCCTCACTGGCACGTCTGCTGCACTGGACTGGGAAGACTCGTTGGCACTGCGGCCAACATTGCATCGACTCGAACTCCCAGTGGCCCCGGCTACTAGGCTAGGGCTGCCAGACTTGACAATGTCAACCACATTGGATCCACTCCTGGGGGCCTCAGCTAGGTCGGACTCGTCGGTGCCCACCAAGCCAGTTCGCAATGAGTTGACACCGCCGGTCACTCCATTGGATCCAGCCTCGACTACTATGAACTCCGAGTCAGGTTCCTCGACATCCGAGTCTGCTGTTGCTCTGGACCGCAACTTGGAGGAAACCCCACTGGATCCACTCTTGGCAGTGCCAGCTAGGTCAGACTCGACAACACCCACCGAGCCAGGTCCGAGTCGTGATGGCTTGTCAGTACCACAAGCCCCATTGGATCCACTCCCAGCTGGCTCTAACTCAAGCACAGGTGTTGTCCACCACTCTGACCCATTGTCAGTTGTCTCCGGGGTCGAGTACACATTCCCTGTCATACTAGTAAGCTGACTCACTATACTAGGTCGGATCTTGCCACAATCGCAGCAAACCTGGGCATCATTGTTCCTGAAGTTGCCTCTACAACGTCCGACGAGCCAACTGAAACGACTACCAATACAAAATCAAGCCGCCGTGGACAGGTGAAAAGTTCAAGCTTGCCAAAGAAGCCAGTGAGAATGCGGCCAGGTCCTGTACGGAATGGAAGGCTGGTCTTATTCTTATAGCTTATATCATTAATTTGGTACCATGACTCACTTTAATCTTAGGAACCTGTGCGCACATCGCTGGCTCAAGGCATTCAAAGACACGACAGATGGAACCACAGCAGAATTCAAGCTATATTTCGATGGCTTGACAGAGGAACAACGAAAAGTAAGCCAAAATAATGATCTGATTTGCCCGCTAACTATGCTTCAAGGCTTATGATGATGAGGCTACAGAATTGGTATGTGCATCCGAGAGTCGACATGCTCTGAAGTTCAGAGTCTATTAACTACTAAATAAATTATTATCTACTAGGTCACAAAGAACGCGTGGACTAAAGACGTCTCTTCTGGGACGATGTACTAGCCGTATTTCACAATGTTTCAAGTATCCGCCAGGTTCAAAGCTTTCGGCTACTGCCAGTGTCTCTCATCTCAGGGTCCTCGTTCTCGTCGTCACTCGCTTTTGCCTCGGTTCTCGTCTGAAGATCTGATGGCCTGCCGTTACCATTGCCGTTTCAAGTTGTCAATGCTCTTGCCTACTCTCAGGCTGTCTCTCGTCTCGGGGCTCTCTGTCGTCATCGTCACTGCCGTGATTCTCATCATTTTTGCCATGGTTCTCGTCCACTGGCCTGCTGTTGCCGTTTCAAGTTCTTGGTGCTTTTGCCTACACTGTCTCTCGTCTCGGGGCCCTTGTTGTTGTCATCACTGCCGTCCAGTCGCTTTCGTGTCGCTCGCCTCGGAGCCGCCTCTTTCGGAGTCATTGCTTTCGCCTTGGTTGTCGTCTGCCGGCCTGCCTTGCCATTTCTGTTTCTGTTTCTAGTTTCTTGTACTTTCAGCTACTATGTCTCTTGTCCGATGGTCTCGTCTCCCTCTCCATCGTCGTCAGTGCCGCCCAGTGGTCGCTTTGGTGTCACTCGCTTCCGAGTCGAATCCGCTGTTTTATTGTTATCAAATAAATTTTGATATGTGGTCATACGGTGTGAGATTGCAAACTGGTGGGATATGAGCAAATATGAGTAGAAATGCGACATCATAAGGAGCAACATGGGGTCATACCAAGCGAGATCGAAAAGTGACGGGATCTGACCCAGTATAATTCGATATTCGAGATAATATGGGCTGATACGGGGTGAGATGAGATGAGATGGAGCTCGAGGCTAGGTGAGTCACTCGAGTTTATGATCAGGTATGACGAGATATTATCAATTATATGTGATGAGATGTAGTACTACTGAATGATATAACGAATGTGATATAAGTGCAAATCTATAGGGACGATATCACCCGGTATTATTCAAATATTATTCAACTTTTCAGTCATATCTGGTCAGATGGTACACTATCCGATCATAACCAGTTTTCACTGGGGATCACACCGCATCCCCACGATTTTCCTTTTCCTACTACGCATACACGCCGACGCACGCACCCATCAATAGCTCCAAGTCGCGATTCCCCACTACATTTGCCTTCATCAAGCCAACCCGCTGCGAATTTGACACCTGGCCCCCAGTGGGTCATCATCGTCTTCTGCTGCTTCCGGATCAGGATCGCAATCTCAAGCTCCATGTACCAAGATGGGTAAACTCGACATGCCCTCGAGCCCGGCGCCGTTATCATTGATTGGCTTGGGCGTTGTAAGGATACCTTTTTCACTTGGTCCGCTTGGAATGATCCTGCTGCCATATCCCCTTAGCTCCGGATCGCACTGGCCGGCATGAAACTAGCGAAAACCGTTGAAACTTGTGCCATCTTCGGAAGTCTTCGTTGCTCTGATCGTAGGGCAATATGAGATATCACGAAATTGAAAAAACTGGTAAGTAATAGAAAAGAGCAGCAAGATGTATATAACAGGACATTATTAGACCATCTGTATTGTTTCCACACTCGATGTACAATCTCTGTCATCATCCAAGCTACTGAGGGTAACAGCTTTGACTGAGAGCGGGATCAATAAAGAAACTCACAGATAATTCCGTTCAATCTCAGACAGTATCGACAGGAAATCCCCTACAATCATGATCAGCGAGTTGGAATAGTACTCGATGATGCGACCTATCACTCACAAAGGAATCCGTGCGCGCGCGCAGCAGACGCAGGAGCAGTGTCCGCTTTGCAGACCGCTTCGAGCAATGTAGATGCGACAAACCGCACTTTGTGAACCTGTTGAATGTCAGTTTCCGGAGAGCGCAAGTTGACTACGCCGGGCATCCTACCAATGAAGGTCCGTTGGTAGCAATTGGCTGAATAGGTATGCTAACGAGGTTTTTTTCAGGATCATATAATCTCGGCATATAATAGAAATCACCTGTGAAGTATATGAAGGAGATCACTTGCAACAGCCGCTCCGTCTTCCGCAACCTGATGCTGATCGATGCTGCCCTGCAAAGAAGTTACAAGTTCGTCACGATATTGCTCGATGACAAATCGGACGAGTTGCTTGGTATGGTCTGATTACCAAGTCATGGGGTAGATTGACACTGAACAAAGATTTACCTGGGTCACATAAAGATTTGCTTGCATGACTAGGAACGGGTTCAACGCATTTGCACGCGACGCCTTAGGGTTGTCGAAAAAGTCTTTCACTTCCGCAAAGGTGGCCTGCTTAAAGCCGGCTCCGCCGTAGTCCGTTGGGACGTGGTTGGGTTGATGAGTGTGCTTTAAGCGCAATGACTCTGGAGCATGCACAAGAGCTCCAAGAATGCGTGAATGTAAAGACTGCACCTCTTCGAGACGAGCGGTAGCAAACTGTCCCTGGGGAGGCGATCGTTTATCTACTCTGATGCGGACCAATATCTCACCCAATAGGGCAAATATTCTAGATATATAGTTTAGGCCGGACACGATCGCCGTCTTTCCATGTGGCTGTGGCAAATAAGCACTAGGTGTGATACTTGACAGACAATAACGCAAGACCAATAAGACTGTCAGCAGACGATCATTTCGCGAAAGGGGTACGCACTATTCATCGTCAAGCTCTTTGGGAAAATGAACTGTACAATCCTCGTCACGGAGGCAGATTGGTCGTCCCAACAAGATGGACATAGATTTGTCGGCTGATATTGATGCATGAAAATATACTTGTCGGAGGGAGATATCATAGGTGCAACATACCACCAAAAAGTAGCCAGAAAGACCTGCGGCGGACCTCGCATTCGATAGGGTCCAATCCTTCATATGATGCTTCTTCGTGCATACGGAGGGTAATAGCAATATGGGCCGCCTCGCCAAAAGCTGCATGTTGTGTTCCATCATGTCCCTCGCAAAAGTGGTAAATACAGTCACTAAGCAAAGTTAGCCGACACCACCGAGGGGCAATAGAGTCTTACAAGTAGCGAATAATTACATGCATGGATGTGGGTGGGTCGTATGAAACGACAGTAATATGTCTGCTGGCTTCGTAACATATCTGAGCGAGTTTGCGCACGACTGAACGCTCCATAGGGAGATATGATCTCGGAACTTGCACAAGCGTAGAGGCGACCGTCGACATGACCAAGGAGAAGAACAACGGGTCCCGTTCTTCCCTCCGCGAATGTAAATCAGCCATGAAGGAAGGCCTGTGAATGCATGGTGTGAGTGGGTAAACGAAATCGAAGAACAGGGCGATGATAAGAGATATGGTCTCTCTGGGAGCAATGGCCTCCAAGCGGTGTGGGCGGTAGTGGAAGGAAAGAGGCGGAATAGCGGTTGGGGGGAGGAAAGGCGCCGACTGGTGTCGTTTGTATAACCAGCCGTAAGCAGATAATGAGCCATACGGTTCTGGAGAAGCATATTGTTGAGTGTCACCGGCCTTTCGGTGAAAGACTGGACTCGCGGTCGGATTGCGCGAGCCGTCGAAAGAGGCGTTTACGGGGAAGTGGTGGAAAGAATCGGCTGCAATAGGGTAGCGAGAAGGTGATGCGATGGAAGGGGATGATTGAATTGGTGTGAGAGGTGGGTCTAGATAGGAAGACGGTGTAGATAGTGAAAGAGGAGGGGATAACTGGGTCTGGGTAGGACTACCGTTGGTGCGATGGGTAGAAACTGGGGATGTTGCATCAGGGGCGGCAGGGTCGCGACTATCCGGCTGAGGGCTTTGGAAAGCGGAAGCCTCTTGCAGACGCCGCAAGTACCTGTTAAACCGATGAATAGGGATGCGACAGAGGATGGAGAGGGACGGACAGATTGGGGGGGCCCCTCTTCTTGGGCTGGTAATCGTATGTACAGGGAATTCCTAATGCAATACAGTGCTTGCATGACTGTTTCAAATCGTCTGGATTTTCTCTAGCACAGCGAACTTTACGGGCTCTACACGCATCGCAACCTGACGATCGAGTGTGAGCAGAGGCAAAGAACAATGACGTGATGCGGGGCTCACGCACTCTGAGATTGCCGCCTGGGGAAGCAAAGAAGCGAGGACGAGGTCAGCGATTGATCTGAGGGAAAAAGGAAAGATTGACATGAAAGACCAGGCAATGAAATGTTGGAAGTGGAGGAGGGTGATGAAGACGGCCGGCGAAACCTCGGCCCGGGTAAGGTTAACGCACTTTTTCAAGCACTTGCCGTTTTCGGCAAGGGGTTCCTGGCGGTCGTCTGAGGGAGAGAGGTCCTTCTTCGACCTGGCGACGGGCATGGGTGGGGCAGGATGAAGGAAAAGGAGGGCAAAGGGAAAGAAGGGTGACTACAGGGGAGGCCTCTCTGGCAGGATATGGTTTCGGGACGGGAACTCACAATGATCACACGAAATCCTCGGCTTTACTAACTATGCCATCCATGGCTGTCTATTATTATTTATCTGTATTCCCCAAGCTCACGCAACATAGTCTGTCCCCGCTCCAGGTCGAGTCTTCCCTCTGCACAGTGACGCCGCACCATCGTCCCAATCACACGTCGCTGCCTCTTCTGCTCCCCGTCCCCCCACTCTGCCTTGCCCCGGATCAGATGCCTCCAGAAGTTAAATGCCATCTCCGGATCGTCCAGGTACAGACATGCGACGATGCAACACTTCCCCACGTTGGGCGTGTGCACGGCGCTCCCTTCCCCTGTCGTTCGCACATGTTCCCATGCCTGCCGGACATTAGCTTCTAGCCGCGCGTTGTCTGTGTTCTCTCCAACCGCCACACTTGCCATGATCAGAGACACCATCGTCTTCGGAGACAGCGATACACCAACTTCGCGTGCCCGTCCCAGTATTTTCGTTACCAGCTCGGCATCCCCGTGCGCGGTCGCCTCATGCAGCACCGTCCCAAATGTGACTCCATCTGGCCGCAAGCCCTGGTCAACCATCCGGTCCACCATCCGGAATGCCACCCTTGGTGATTGACGTGCCATCGCAGAAAGTACAATGTTAATGTCGTGGCGATCCGGTATCTCCCGCCGCCCGATCAAGACTCGGAGCGGATGAAGCCCGTCTTCTATCTCCCCAAGCATAAAATATCCCCGTGCAAGCGCGCTCAGGTTAAAGTGATTTGCCCTCTCCAATGGTAGTATCGACTCCCGAAATGCCCTCAGAACTCGACGGGCAAATAGTTGGTAATCAGTCTTCCTCCCCTCATCTAGATCCAAACAGCTGTTGTCCACACGAGACCCCCGAATAGTTTTCTTCGCCCGTGTCCAGGTGTCACGCTGACCGAATAGACTAACCATCCGGAGCATGGTTGCTGCGTTCGCGACCACGAACATGTGTCCATAGCCCACAGAATACCTCTCCCAAAGTGCGCGCGCTTCCGTCGCGAACCCCTGACTGGCAACCATTGCGATGAAACGACCCCGATCGCAGCCAGGTAGAGGCACAGACGCATCGACAATCTGCTTCGCCAGAGAACGTGCAAGATGCACGTCATGCTTTTGTTTGACAAGGTATATCATTAGCCATGTTAACGCTGCGCCTTGTGGTGGTGGATAATTCTTCATGGTTTTTACACGACGAGACTGAGCATGACTATAGAACAAGTAGGCGGATTCACAGTCGTCCACGCGCAATGCCTGGTTGTAGAAAAGATGGATGGTCTTGATGGGAATGATTATACCACAGCGGGGATCCACGATGTGGCACATGAGCCAAGTACATGCTTTGAATTGCGTGGGAGTACACTTCTCCAGAGAGGCATGGAGTAATTCGAGAACAAGGGGTTCCAAGTACTGTTTGAGAGAATCTTGCGACTTTAGAATTGACGCAATGAATCCCACACCACGATGATACCAGTCCCAATGCAGACAAGCACGCGCCAGTGTGGATCTCACTATGACCGCAAAATCATGCGTGAGCGGAGATGGAACCTCGGTCAGGAAAGCTTCAACAGGTATATGACAACAGTCGGAAAGGGTTTGGAAAAGCTCGAAAGCTTCGGGATATCGCTGGAGCGATACGAATTTGTCGATTAATGCGTACGCAAGGAAGATGGTCTCGGAGGGTCTGTATGATACACCCTTTGCACCCATGGGAGGCTGAAGCGTTGCGAGGTGTTTCAAGAAAGAACGGAGGACAAAATCCACCAAGGGCCGGTCGAGTGTGCCCAAATTTGTATCATCCACGATAGATCTCGTGACGTGCAATGTAGCTGCTGGGGGTAAGACCACGAGGTGATCTTGACGATGAGTGATTCTGAGTAGTGAAAGTGTCGTCTGTTTATTTAGAAGACCAGAATACTGTCGGGGAACGCAGAGAAGACCGACAGCTACCTCGGCACGCCGCTGTTGGGGAAGGAGATGATCGTCCAGTATGTCTGCTGTAATATAATCCACAATATCCTGACATCCATGTTTGACCGCTCCCTCTGCGAGGCGGCAGAGAACGTCTGTTGGCAGCAAGGTGGACAATGCGGGATCTTGGGCGCGTAATTCTGCGTAGGCATCAAATGGGTTGTACTTGGTTTCCTCTGATACGACCTGCTTCGCCACCAATTCAGGATCTTTTGCCGCCTTCGGCACCGAATTATGCGATACGCGCAGCACCCTCTCCAGCAGGGCTGATCTTGGATTTGGAGACAGGATATTGGGTCTATTGGAGGGGGGGTATGCCGCACGGACATGAGCTTGGACGAGTCGTCGGGGGGAGGAGGTATGCGCTCGAAAGATATGGCGACAAAGTAACATATGTTAGCTAGACAAAACGTATTGTTAGATGGCAAATTTACTTCTTAGTATACAAACTGCTCACCGCATACCGCATGCGTAGCCGGTTCTTGACAGGGAATCTCGACGCCCCGAATGAACGCGACTGAACTTGCGGACGAATTTTTGGGAGTACGGAGGGAGAACTATTACAAACAAGGACAAATACAGGTGGTACTCCTTTATGTGGGGTCTGCTACTACAATATCCGAACGTTCCTTGGTAGCAATGACCTGAATTCACGTACGCCCTGAAATCTGTCGCTTCCTGGTCAGGAAGTTCATTTGGCTTGCATTCTCCAAAGCGAGCTGTCCCACCAAATGAATGGTCTTATAAGACGGGCAAGAACTGAATCATTCTCGGCCTGATTTCCATCTGTGCTTTGCTTGAAGACTCTTAACAATGTCTGACGTTCTGAAAATAGTCCTAAGCTAAGGCCTATCATAGGAGTTGCATAGTACTGTACTTTCTGAATCAATGGTTCTTCAGGAGTTCACCATTTCGGGATCACGTGGCCTGGTTAGAGAGCTTCAACTCATTCTCGCAATGGGAGCAGGCCAGTCGACGAGCCCACAAGCTCAGTCATCTCATGCACTTCATGTTTTACGCGTCACCCCATCCTCTCCGGCATCTCAGACATCCATCGAGCCCTTCTTCGATTTCATCGTAGGTTACAACAACATTGATTTCTTTTCTGCCGGTGCAGCATTGGACGCTGCCGAGCTCGAACGGATCGTCGAGGAACACGAAGAGAGTGTCCTGGATCTCCTTGTCTGGAGTAGCAAGACACGCGAAACCCGAGGTTTGTCTCCCGATTCGCTTGCTGCCCAAATTCTCAAATCTATCGCCCCTTTCCAATAGTGGTTTCCATCGTGCCATCTCGCGGATGGGCGCTCGCACAACAGGCGACTCTTCCTCTGGAAGACACTGGCACCTCGCTCCAACCATCGCTTCTCGGCCTTAGCATGCGCATGTGCGAATTCGAGTCTGCAACCGACAATGTCTGGCACGTGCTTGAAGTCATAGAGGGAAGCCCCTCGGAAAGTGCTGGTCTGGTTCCATATGGCGACTGGATAATTGGTTGGTCCGGTGGTGTCCTGAGTGCCGAAAACGATTTCTATGATGTGGTGGAAGCTGTACGCCCTGCTCTGCTCCTTCGCATGCCTGCTGACCCACTCTTTTCAGCACGTAGATAAGCCCTTGCGAGTCTATGTTTACTCCTATGATTTCGAGTATGCTCCCCTGGACATTGATTTGCGTATCCGATACTGACGACAATTTTAGCAATCTTCGAGAAGTGGTCCTTGTTCCTAATCATCATTGGGGAGGGGAAGGACTTCTTGGATGCGTTTTCGGGTGTGTTTCTATTTTTCATCTCATGGCGGCCATGAATAACATAACTTTGTTCAGATTCGGCTATCTCCACCGTATCCCGCCTCGACAGACCGATCGCAGACCACTTGGCGCACTACCCGAAAACTCTGAATTTGAGGATCATCAACTCTTTGTTCCCATTGATGTTTCCCTCAATACAGCAGCAGTTCCATCTTATTTTAGTAGGACGAGTGACCACGGTCACCTCCCGCGCCTTTCTTCACCGACGATGGCGCATCCCCATCCCATGCGTGCGAGGGAGATGACCCATCATGTTGGGGATGATACTCGATCCACTTCGCGCCCCGGCACCCCAAGACGTTCGACTCAGACTCCAAGGCCCTCTTCTCAATCGCCCGTGGCGAGCCACTCTTTCGGCTCAACCCTCAACGGTGATTCGTCACCCCAATCATGATTGCGTTCGCACACTCAAAAGCGTCCATGCATGTCAAGGCACAGGAACGACACCAGGTCGGTATTCGATTGCAGGCCCTAAGCATCAGCAGCTCAGTACATACAAGGCTTCACGAGTGACAGAGCGCGCAGATGGGGGAGATGACAAAGATGACAGTTCTGATGGCAATGGCAGTGTTTCGGGGACGGACTTTGGGAGTCTCACGAGCGTCGAATAACTCAGTTTGGGGTGATGTCTGGAACAGCTTCCTTCGATCATGTTATCTCAGGCCCGCGTGGACTCGATAGTATCTTCCCATGACTACAGCAATTAAAATCGTGCCTTGAGATATACAATCGCAAAGATAACATATCCTACATGCAAAGTAACTACGATGATCCAAATGTCTTCCATGAATTTATCTCCGTGAAATATGTGCAATGTGACAGTAACTAGGCCTCTGGCGCCTCTGCATCAACCAAAGTTCCAGCGCGTGGATTGAATTCCAGATAGAGGGCAATAGAAGGCCACACTGGACAATGCTCTCTCAGCGCTGAGTCATGCGGTCAAACAAGAGTAGCATACCTTCTTCGAAGCCAGGGTGTCGTCCATTGCGAATCTGACGCCACACGGTGCGCATGCCGTCCGACGCTCGGATTTCGCTCCAGTGTTCCAAAAAGTAGTTCACTTGCACCTTCCTCACTTCAGCAAAAGTGGCCGAGAAGGGAGAGAACACCTCAAAGGGAATATTATCCACGGTGAGGGACTTTTGTATATGCTGACCAGACGGGTTAGCACTTGACGAGTAACAAATCGCATCGCCTACCTGGTATGCCCTGTCTCTCAACTCCAGGAGACCGAGCTCTACGGACTCAGGGCTGTATACTGGAATGTGTTTCGATTCACTCACTGTCGGCCAAACGATATACTGCTTTTGCCGAACAGGGTGCAGGCCGCCCGGGTCGATGTTGCTGCCACCTCATGATCCATTCTGGCCTTGATGTGGGGCTGTCGGCAGGTGCAGGAGGTTTTGGACCGTCATGCAAACTCGACTGGCTGTCGGATGGAGTTGCCGTAGCCGTCGTCGCTGTCGGCCTTCTTGATGATGCAGCAGCTGTAAAGGAGGACGACAAAGGGGCAAAAACGATGACGTCCGTGTATATCTGCAAAGACAAATGAGCGAAAGACAAAAAAAAAGTTGATGACGTCGTACGTAGTAAAGAACAGCCTTATATGTCGCATAGGCAACATCGCCCACGATGACTCGCATCTTCCTTGGTCCTGGAACAGGTGGGGTCTCCGGTAGGTACATGAAACTATTCCCCAAACCTGGATCTGTCATGAGGGAAACATCCTTGCTTCTCGGGGAAGATGATTGAGAGAGCTTTGGTTTGACATTGCGAGATTCATCCCCCTCTGTAGAGGAGGGAACAACGTTGTTTTCGGTGCTCGTTGTCCCTTCAGAGAGTTTGGCAGCAGCATCTTCATCCATGGGTGCTTCGCCCAAGGTAGGAGAAACGCTGGCTTCCGGAGCATCTGGTTCGATAGTACTATCGAAACTGGGTTCATCTGGGAGATCAGACATTAAATCATCCTCTTCATCATCCGAATCTTCAAACTGGCGAAATAGGGAAGTTAAATCAGATGCAGTATCTCCGTCGTCATGATCCTGTGGATAACCCATGTTAACATTCGTAGAGGCTTCCACAAAGCCGGAGCCAAACACTAGCAATAATGAGTACACCATGTGAGAAGTAGAAGTAAATCATCTCACTGGATTGAAAGTAATCAGCGCGTTGCAGTAATTTCTTATTAGCGTATATGATTCGTTTCTCCTTGGGTCTGCTCCTCTTCGGCATCACGAACTCGACGTCGGAATAGAGAGGATCGTCGAGGAGTGCACCAATACACTCTAGATAACTTTTCGGAACCAGCTGTGTGGGAGTAGCTGGAGGCTGTATTGGAGGTTGCGGAGAGGATGTGATGGTGCAGATGATCAAGAACGAATCTGATTCTTTGACCTGAGTAGAGTGATAGTAGACATGATCTCGCCTAGCAAACTGAGCCCTACGAAAAATCGGTAAGGCTTAAAAGGGAATACATCCTCAGCACCATACCATCCCCAATTCGCGGTCTGTAAAGGTGAATAAGGGAGGTCGACGCACAAAGACAAACCGAACCTTAGAAGAGAACGAATGATTGTGCGCTTCCTTGATGTTGAACAACACTGTCTTCCCTAGGCTGGAGAAGAAGTATTATATCAATCTGAAACAGAAACCACCATATGACCTACCTTCGTAGTTCAAAACTAAACTTGAAAACGCCTTCCCGAACCCATCTGTAACAGGCAATATGGAGGAGACGAGCAAATGGCGAAGATAGGAACATACTTTCCGTCTGCAGCTTTGTCCCTCTCCTCTACCGTTGGCTGGGATATGTCAGTAGACACTCAAATGGTGGTATTGTGCGTGTCACTGACTTCACAAGAGAGATACAAGCTAACAAAGCCTCCGCCTTCCGTTCCAGAGTTTGCATAAAACAAGATCTAAACGTCGTCAAAACTGATATCCACTAGCCAAGACGAACAGCGCACCTGCCACTGTCCTCCTCCGAACTTGACAGACTTTGTCACTTTCGATTTGGAGTCTCCTTTGCTACTCGTGTGTTCAGCGTGGCGAAAACGCCTAAGAGCATAGTGTGGTTCGTTACCTTGCATCGAACAAGGATTTGAGTTCTCGAAGTGTCCACTCGAAGGTGATTGCCAAGCATTCGTGGGCATCCTGAGTCTTCTCCATGATCGCCAGTAGAGCAGTCGCGACGGAGGGATCACTATATGGCGTACGACACGTTCAAGGGCATAGGGATCAGACCCAGCCGGGGTTCTGTACAAGGTAACGTACACTTATATAGCACAACCATGTCTACCACCCGATTGCCGCCCGAGTAGTACTATCGCCTGCTAGCACTAGTTTGGCTAGTTACGCTTCAGGCACCGCTGATTGCTGACAACTCCTGCTCAGCAGAGAAAGCTCAGGAGTATAACTTGGGGTGTAATCATGATTGGCTGTGTATTGTTGAGAATAGAACAAGCCCTTGGCGTGCTACTCCTCGACATACAAAATCCCAACTTGAATGATGGTCCACCGTGACACTAGTATTACTGGACCTTCGAACTGTGATCACCACTGAGTCTGACAGTAAGATCCGGGCTGTTTGTTGTATGTAGCCTAGGAGCATACTTGGCTCGTAAGTTTGTCTACGTCAATTAGCCTTTTATTCTCTAGACAAGATTTTCTGTTATTTCTCGTCGTATATCAATAACCCGTACTGTGCTCGACCCTAGCTATTATGCTAACAGTACTTGACACGAAGTGATCCGGTCTCGATGATGCCAGTGAGGCCGTGACATGGCTGTATAGTTTGGGTGTGTTTTGCTGCTAGCCTCATGTTCAGGGACGTCGCTACGATGACTGCCACAAGTTGCCGTTCCCGCTGTCGTCTTTTGTGCTGAATTAAGGTTGTTGCCTTTAGCGCCAGGCCAAGAATAGGTCCGCCTTTTCTCCCCCCCCTTCATTCTCTCCTCAAGGCCTCACTCCCCTTCCGACTTCCCTCTTTTTGTAGATGTCGTCCGAAGACCAGTCCACTGTTCAAATCACAGGTAAGTCTCATTCACCTTTTTCTTGATGCTGCTTCCCACTCCCTACATCGCCTCTAGTTCTCGCAGCCAACTCCCTCGTCAAGCGCGAGGTCTTCAGTCTGCCAGACCCTTTTGCTGTCGTTTCCGTAGATGGTGATCAAACATATACCACAAACGCAATCAGACGCACCCTATCACCGGCCTGGAATCAGCATTTTGATATGTCAGTTTCTCTTTCGTTGATGTGCACGTTCCTGCAGTTTCTCACCATTGGCATGCATAGTACTATTCGCCGCTCATCCATTATAGCCATCCAGATCTTCGACCAAAAGAGGTTCAAAAAGAGGGACCAGGGCTTCCTTGGCCTCGTCAAATTGAGCGGAGAGGAGGTTCTTCGATACTCGGTGGACGGTCACGGTACCATTATCCTTTTCTTCCTCATACCTTTTCTCACTCTCGAGCCTGCTAGGACTCATCAGTAGAGATCTTACCCAATCATCAAGTGGTGCCCAGGTATACGGAAAACTCCTCTTCTCACTCTCTTTACCACATATCGGAGGATCACGGGTCCGTGGAGAACAAGCGCTTAGCGCCCCTCCCGCACTACAGCTTCCAGACGCAGCGTCTTCAACATTGCGTACCCGCAGGAGTAGCCCTTCCCTTGGATCACCCCAGAGCCCTCGCCATCTATCCATGTCTTCTTCCTTCACTCCTCACGATGGCCCTCCAAGTTCAGTTCCTACCCGACCTCGTACCTCCGGAGATCCAACCATGTCTTCTATCTCGCAGATATCCTCGCCAGTCAGACATCAGTCGAGCATTCCCAGCGGACTGGGGACGTCATCTGCTGATAACCTGATCTCGATTCCTCAGCATGAAATCGGTTCTCTCCCGCATGGCTGGGAGTGTCGTTTTGATGCAAACGGACGTCCGTACTACGTTGATCACAATTCCCGTTCTACCACTTGGCACCGTCCTACATTCCCGTCAGAAACCCCGCCCCAGCGTCTGCCCTCAACTTCCCGTCCACAGTCTCAACCGCCTCAACCTCCCAGTTTCAGTGGGATCTATGCCGATGTTCCATTACCAGATGGATGGGAGGAGCGTCGTACTCCTGAAGGACGTCCGTACTTCGTTGATCATCGCTCACGATCAACAACATGGAATGATCCACGATCATCTCAGGTTACCCTCGCTGCTGCGTCGGCCTCTGTTACTGCCAATGCCAATCTCGGCCCCCTTCCATCTGGATGGGAAATGCGACTGACGTCGACAGGCCGGGTTTACTTCGTCGACCACAACACTCGCACGACAACGTGGGATGATCCACGTATGCCAAGTAACGTAGATGCAAGCGCCCCGCAGTATAAGCGTGATTATAGGCGGAAAGTGATCTACTTCCGGAGTCAACCTTCTATGAGAACAAAGGAGGGTAAATGCGAACTCAAGCTGCGGCGAAATCGAGTCCTAGAAGATAGCTTTGCTGCGGCTATGAAGATGCGTGGCGATGACTTGAAAAAGAGGTTGGTTGTTAGGTTCGAGGGTGAAGATGGCCTAGACTATGGCGGGGTTTCCAGGTATGACCAGAGGCATATCACTAGTTATTACTAATTGTTTCGTCAGAGAATGGTTCTTCCTGATCTCCCATGAGATCTTCGATCCGTCATATGGGCTCTTCCAATATTCTGCACATGACAATTATACGCTTCAAATCAACTGGATGTCTGGGATCAATCCTGAGCACTTGACTTACTTCAAGTTCATTGGCAGGATCATGGGATTGGCGATATTTCATAGACGGTTCCTGGATGCTTACTTCGTTTCAAGCTTCTACAAGATGATCTTAGGCAAAAAGACTTCTCTGTCAGACTTGGAAGCTGTTGACTCAGACCTTCATAGGAGTCTGATGTGGATGCTGTAAGGATCATTCCCGACTGTCATCAAGCTAGCTAACTCGGTGATATTGAATAACAGAAAGAACGACATTACTGATGTTCTCGACGAAACATTTTCAGTCACTGAAGACCGTTTCGGAGAAATAATTGAAGTAGAACTCAGGCCTAATGGAGCCGATATCGGCGTCACCGAGGAGAACAAGAAGGAATATGTCGAGGCAGTCGTCGAGTATCGCACCAAGACTCGAATAAAGGAACAAACTAATGCGCTCCTGGAGGGCTTCAGGGAGCTCATTCCTTCAGAATTGATCAATGTATTTGATGAACGAGAGCTGGAATTATTGATCGGTGGCATGTCCGAGATCGACACGTAAGCTTCGTGGCCATCGTAGTGAAAAGCTGGGAAAGCTGACTTGTGGCTTCAGGGATGATTGGATTTCGTATACCGACTACCGTGGCTACGAGAAGACGGATCAGGTCATCGAGTGGTTCTGGCAGTGCATCCGGAGTTGGCCAACTGAGCGCAAAGCTCGTTTGCTTCAGTTTGCAACTGGAACCTCCCGAGTTCCTGTTAACGGCTTCAAAGATCTTCAAGGGTCGGATGGACCAAGGAGATTCACGATCGACAAGTCCGGAGATCCTTCGCAATTACCTAGGAGTCACACGTGCTTTAACAGGATCGAACTTCCACCTTACGAAGATTATGAAAGTTTGGAGAGGAAACTGATGTATGCTATTGAGTGCGTTATATCTCATCTCTTACGCAGAATTAAATACTAAAATTTGAACCAGGGAAACGGAAGGTTTTGGAGTAGAATGACAGACTATCCCTCATTCTTGTTCGTGTTATTTTTCGTTCTTCGTAGGATAGTGTTGTATCTATACTTTATGCTGACCTTTGCATATTCGAGCGCTCATTGTACTTTTTTATTTGGACGATCAGCACACTATATTTGAGTCTTCAACGTTCCCACTTGTCCCTCACTCTGAATCCACCGATCGTGGCAAGATAATTTATGTAATTGGCTGCCAACGGTACTCAGCGCTCAGCATTCCCGGCCAGGGGCAGTAAATCTTGGAATCCGAACACTGTGCTGACGAGGTTCGTCTCAAGGTGAAGCCAGCAAGCTTTGGGGCAACTTGAAGCCCTCGCGCAGAGTAAGCTACACACAATTTTAGAATCACTGGTAGCTTCGCGGAGCCCGGTGCCCTCAGTCCCAAATATGACAACTTTAGCTATGCCTCGGACCATGTGCCGTCCCCCACGCTCGTACCTGTGATATTATATGTCCACTTCCCACCTAGCGGGAAGACCCTTTGCGCGAAGGCATCATGCGCGTAGAAGACGGATTTCAGCTGGTACGTGATCAACTCCATACAGTCGCAATATCTGACCGTAGCGTTCACATGGAAGACTCGCTTCATCGAACGTAACGCGTATCTTAGCGACCCAGTCCTGCCCAGTTTATTGAAGAGGATCCTGCCTCCAAAGTATGATTTCCTCTGGTGTCGGACTACGTACGCCTTTGCTCATGATTGTTCAGGATAATAGGCGAGATCGAACCCGACCTCGTACGTTTGGGATCGGATGTCGTCACAAGTGAGCGTTTCCCTCGGACTAACGACCGCCTTATTTGAATTCCTGAACTATATTCAAGGTGTTCGTGCTATCAGTGAGCGAACCACCCCACCGCGCTTGATCCAGTACAATCACTGGGGCCAACGAATCGACCAGCTTAACACCTCGGAAGCATGGAAGGAACTGAAAGGTGTATTCTTTAAAGAAGGCATTCCCGGCATCTTCTACGAGCGCGACTATGGCGAATTTAGCAGGGTGTATGGATTTGCCAAGCTGCATATGCTCGTCGGGGATTCTCATGTGGTGAGTCGGACGGGTTCTTGTTCCGCCACCGGTTATATTCAGTGCTTGAGTCGGGCTCCTTTAGGTGGGATGCCCGATATCTATGACAGATGGGTGTGCTAGGGGTGAGTTCGATTTCGATCCCATGTTGTAAACGCAATGATGAGGTATGATAAACGAGCTCTCGAGCTCATTGGCACTCCGGAAATGAAGGCCAATATATTTCCCCGTCTCATAAGGTATGCCTGGTGATCAATTAGCACGAATGGTTGATTCATTGGCCAACAAGTCGTGATCCGTCCTTTGCCTTTACGTCGGGGCAATGGATGACCGAGGCATGCGCACTCCTTTTCTCATATCACAGCGATTCTAATGTGTGATATGTTCAGCGACCAGGCGGCTCGGACGTATCCCTCACGGAAACCATTGCTATTCCAACTGAAAAATCTATGGATCAAATGTGGCCCGCGTACCAACTGGATGGATTCAAATGGTTCTCGAGTGCCACTGACAGTAATGTATCTGTTGCACTGGCGCGTACAGGGGACATCCAAAATGGATCGCGTTCGCTCTCCCTTTTCCTGGTTCCCCTTCGGATGCCGCTAATCGCACAACCTGGAGAACCTTCCCCGTCTCCGATTAGCAACGGTATCTATACTCATAGATTAAAGCACAAGATCGGGACGCACATGGTGCCTACCGCTGAGCTCACTCTGAAATCGACGACGGCTTACCTTCTCGGTTCCCTCAATCAGGGCATCAGAAATATCCTCCCTGTTCTCTATATCACCCGTATCCACAGCGCAATCTCTGGAACGGGCCACTTGCGCAAGTGTCTCGAAATCGCAATTGCCTACTCAAAAGTGAGGAGGATCTCGGGTGGTAAAGAACTGCTTGAAGAGAATGCGGTGCATGTGGCACAGCTAGCTTCTATCAGTCTCATCTACCGTGCTCTAACTCATCTCGTCTTTGGCACGATTTTGTTCATGGGAAAAGTTGAAGCCAACGTTGCGAACGAGGATGAGAAGTCACTGCTCAGGATTTTGACAGCTGTAGTCAAAGCGTTTACTGCAGAGAAGGCGGTTTCGGCCATGGAAGAATGTATGTCGACTCTAGGAGGAATGGGTTACATGGAGGAGGTTGGCATCGGCAGGTAAACCCCTCTTTTGTGACGATAATTAGTTTTGTCCTCAGGCTATACCTGGACAGGTCTATCCGCGATGCGCTGGTGGAGAAGATCTGGGAGGGTACAACCTCTGTACTGGCCTTGGATATCCTGCGTAGTGCCAACGATCCGACCACTTTCGCGGCGTTTATGAGAGTCCGTCCCACTCCATTTCTCGAAATGCTCGAGAGCTAACGAGTGTCATAGTGGGGAGTCAGGATCCTCGATTCCTGTCCTCCAGAACTGAAGAGCGATATATCCGCGTCGTTCGAATCCCTCAAAACAGCCTTGCGATGGATAGATGAAATTTATAGTGATCCCAAGAGGATGTCGCCACTCCTGCTCCGGCCTGGCCTGATGTTGATAGGCTATGCTGCGTCTGCAACGATGCTTCTTGAACATGCGGTGTGGTCACACAACACGAAGGCGTTGGATCGGGATGTAGATGCCAGCGTGTTTGTACGTTGGGTGAATGAAGGTGGTCTATTATCTTCGTTCCAGGAAGTGGTTGATATTACTACGGGACGCGTAGAGCGTCTTTCGATAAACAGCACAATCGTATATGGGCCTAAGCTGTAGTAGGCATGAAAGTTATCTCGGACCATGGTGCTTGCCATACAAGATCAATATCGATGTATATATTATGCGTTGCAGCTGCGACAATCGCTCGTTGAGTTTCCAACCTGATGCAAGAGACAGAGGATCAGCATCCTACAGTGTGGATTCGATGCCCAAAATTACTGTGAGGGCTTCTGGCAAGAACCAGGCATAAAACACCTCGTGAAGATATTCATGGTCACGCTAACCTACTGAAGCTTAGTGCTGTGTAAATTGCTGGTTTACTTACTGCCAATGAAGGGATTTAATAATTGCATCTCATCCCTTCTTGCTAAACAGCCTCGGACCTCTCACACGAAAGAATCCGTGAGTTGTCTCTTCAAATATTGTTACAAAGCCACAGTAAGCCCAGTTACAGAATCCTACTTTCTTCGGTACATCAACTACCGTAAATGTTAACTTACGATGCACTATAAGGAACTATATGACACCTGGTGACAAAAGTCAGCCTACACAAATCTGCAGTGGCCGAGATAACTCGCACCCAAGTAGTCCCCGGCCCCCCCAGCCCTTCCGGGGGGTGAATTGTAACGACAGTTCTTGTCCATCACGAAGCACTTGTATGTGCAGTTCACACTACGATTTACAGGTTCAACACCACAAAGGAAAAGAGAATAGTCAACAAGCATACGTTTTCGTTGCGGCCAACGAGGCCGGCCAATGGTTCCAGAGAGGAACTGGAGAACGCGGCAGCTGTCAGATGATCAAACTTTACGATAAGATCCTCGCGACGAAGCCCCTTTTAAGCCGTCAAACCTATGAATGAGGAGCAGAGGACGGGCATACTGCATGAGCAGCGGGGCTTCCGGGTGCAACGCCGTCTACTCTCGCAAAAGGCGACAGAATTTCTTCCTCACGCGTACTTGGTGTCGAGGGCACCTCCGCGGGCGCTGGAGGCAGAGGGACGGATGGATCGTAAACCTTGTGCAACGCTTTCTCGATCTCATCCATGGTATGCTTGAGGTCGTTCCTCAACTGGATGATGCGAGCCCGAGCAGAGCGAATTGCATAAACGTCCAAGTCGGCGCGCGGAAAGCCCTCAGAATCAACGAGTGGAGTCGTCATATCGCAGTTGTTTGCTCTGAGCATGGAGAGCTGGAGATTGATCTCAGCCTCGATACCGTCCTTTTCGTACACCAGAGCGCGTGCATGATCTCTTGGATTTTCTGCGGAAGGCAACATGAAAGTGGTAAATCAAGCAAGTTACGTAACGGTATCCCATTAGTCAAAATCCTTGCGCTGGACCATTACCCGTTCTGGCGGGTCACTCGTACTACGCCCGTGGCCACCGTACCCACTGCACTGGTTCCCCCTGGCCCTAACTTCCCCCACGCTGGGCAAGCATCTACGAACTCATCAGCGACACCTACACGCCGTTCGTGATGCAGAGTGCCCTCGCTAGATTCTTCCTCTTCTGTTTCCAACGGCAAGTCAAGCTGCGGGGACTGGCATGGCACTCGTGCCATCTCGTACGTTACCCCAGCGCCCCCGGATAACCTGCTAAACCGCGCCGCGCTTATTCCCGTCTTGCGCCATCGCTGGTGTACGAGGCCCTCGTGGGGCTCGACGAGATTGTACACCAACCCAAGCGTAACCTTGGTCAGGCTGCAAACGTACTGAGTACGAGATCTTCGAGGAACACCTTGCATAACGGACGGCGTTTGTCGAACTGTTCAGCTTATTTGCACGCCTAGTACTAGTCATCCTATAATTTCAGTCCCAGATCCTCCGCAATGATGACCGCCGCCTTCTTTCCGACCACCAATGCTGTGATGTATTCTAAAGACGGGTAGTCAACATCTTCGAGACAGACCAATACCTTGTGTGAAAGTGGGTGACGTGTGTTTCTAACATCGGACGGGCAGATCGATAAGCCTGCCAATTCCGCAAGAGTGAGTATAAGTCCAGAATGTTTCTACACCCCGTACCTGCAACCTTGAGACCCTCTACTCCGTGTACATTCAGTCGTGCATCCACCACTCCGCCTTGTTCACAGGCTTTCATGGCGCACGTGCCAAGCTAGAATACGGCATCCATCAATCGCATCTGGACAAAGAAGATCTGGATAACTCACTGAGTGCCAGGTCGCGGACACTGCATACCGCGGTGTAGATAAATACTCAGACGTGAAAGCGAACTTGGTCAGATGGGGCTGACGCACCTGTGTCCTTATGATAGTTAGTAATCGCCTTGTCATCCTCAAGGGAGTGCACGATATTCGGCGCGTAGATCGATAAGGGGCCGTTCGTTTCTTTTGCATGCAGCAGCACTGCCGGGTGGAAACTGGGATGTCGGGCAGCCACCTTAGCCCTGTATGCGGGACTGCGTCGATAAAGTTCGCGCGTTAGTTTATACATGAATCCCAACTGCTCAATATCACAGACTCTGTCGGTGATCGATCAGATTAGCCCATCCCACATCAATAATGGCAGGAATACGAATCGTACTCGGAGCAATAGCTAGGTCTAAAGTCCAGGGGTGCGTTTGTGTCCTCGCCAGACGTAATGTGTACACTGCCCTTCAAGTCTAGATAAGCTGGAATGCCGAAATATAAGAACCAGCGGGAAGTAACCTGGACCATACCGACGTGCATCCTTACAAGAAAATATTCTACGGTAACGTATTTCTGATCCCGTGCAACGGGGGAACTGGTGAGAGGCATGCAATCTTTTTTTTTTTTAAAAAAAAGATAATGCTGCAACATACCCCGTAAATGGGACGACCATGGACATGGTCTTATCGGGGGGGGGGGCAAAGAATGTTTCCCACCTCTGTTTCAATGCTGGACTGGCGGTCGCCAATTCTGCTGCTGTTGGGCGCATTTTTGCTATTGCTTTGATTCCACTATGATAGACCTTTAATGAGTGATTCTGAAGGGATAAACGAAGTGGTATACCTGAGAGCAACCCTGCCTGATCCACGTTCTTCTCGGAGATGTACTGATAATCATGTCCATATGCACTTTGTATATTTGTGTGGCCAAATAACTTACCGTTATAAGCGTTTAGGTCACTCCAGACATCCGTCATGAAATCAAGGTAGTCTGAGGCTTGATATGCAGAATCAGCACCAAAGTTACCTGTAAAGTGAATGACCCATAAGTCATCGAAATTGAGGATGATTCCGTTGTACTGGACTTGCCCTAAGTTATAATTTTCTCCCACGCCAGGTAGATCAACCAGCATAGGGATACTGAACTTCTCGAGAATGGGCGTTCCTCCGATCTCTGACCTTTCCATGATAGATGGAGAACTAATTTTTCCAGTAGAGACAACGGCCAACTTGCTGGCATTTGCGGTGGTGAGCTCGCCACTTCCTTCCATGCCATACTCGATGCCAATTGCACGCCTGCTCCCATCATTGATGTTAGTCAATGACAATGTTTTCGCGTCTCACGTACTCTATAATGACGCACTTGACATGCTTCCCAACAACGATCCCCAAATTCGGATTTCCTGACTCTGGCAATAGGTGCCGGGATGCAGCATCGCAGCGTTTTCCAGTCACGGGGTCAAACATATCTTTGGTCAGGAATAGTAAGTTCGTGGATATTTTTTAGCCCTTTCTGCGGACGATTACCTGTAACTTGGCTAGTAAAAAGTGAATGATCAAGAGTAAGCCTCAACAATATTGCGATACTTACACAATAAGCGTTTGGAGTCTTGAAATCGTTGGCATCATCGACTTGTAGACGGCCATGATCATACACTCTGGACACGCTCAGGAATTGGTTCCCGAACCCAAGGTCAGTGCCCCTGGGAGATATCAGGATCGGTCCAGAATAACCATGGTTGGTCGATCCGATATGTGAGTAAATGTCTCCGCCTACATACATGGCTGATTATTGATCATCAGTGGTGATGACATTGAAAACGCATACCTTTTTAATCAACGGAAGAAGATTGTCGGACCCCCAGCCTGTGTTTCCGAACGCTTTCCAATCATCGTAGTCCGACGCAGCACCTCTCGTGTAGACCATGACTGTATCCAAGATGAAGTCGCAATGTGGGGCGAACGTAATCAAAGACGAGTACACGATGAGTCCAGGAGGCTTCCACCCTTGCCAGATGCAACGCCGACAGAACGTCCGTTGAGGTACTTGCTTGGCTTGTCTGCGCAGAAGTAGACTGTGGTGCTGTTGGCCCCAAGATGCTGTCTACATGGCTGAACGTGGCTAGCGACGTCGCGGGAGTGCTGCCCACTCTTGACGATCAGAATCTTCACAGAGGGATTGGCAGTGCTAATCTTCCTGCAACGACATAGGCAGTCGTTCCGCCTGCGTTCAAATTGGATGAGTAAAGCACGCTGAAATGAAATGGATAATGAGACTCGCCTCCAGCAAACATGATGTTATAGGCTGGAGACCTAATGAGAGCAAAGAGAAATTGTTGCAAATGGCGCGAATCTGATAATAAACGACTGGGGATGAGTCGATTTGTATATAAGTATACAGGTTCCCTGCCACGCGCCGACGGTGTGGTCGTAAGTAACTCTCACCCAGTGCTAGTGGCGCTTTCATGTTTTAAATTGCAGGATTTCCATTAGTATCCAAGTCGGACGGACCGTCCTTGAAACATTTTATGGTCGACGGGGCGACACGTTGACAAAGTCGAGAATATGATTCAATGCTTAGGGGACTTTCTAATACTCACTAGTATGCTCCAGTGTGCCCATAGCATCGTGCTCAGTTGCGGTTATCGTGGGTTGATGCAAGACTGCAGTGTCTCGATATCTTGGTCCAGTGAGATGAGTTGCCATGCGGCCCTAGATATCTGTGCGGAAGGGTATATCTTCCACTGCTGAAAACATTACGGCAGCAGAAAAGTCCAAAACCCGAGACAAGACAGCAGGTATAACAAAGATTGACGTGGTATCCAACGATCATGACCTTGAGGCACTTGCGTCTTAGAAATGTTCTGGTTATCTACAATTAACTTTTCTCCAGCTTACAGCCTAAGCGGTGGAAGGAGCCATCGGAATATTGTGGCCGGTCGGCCATTCGCGAGTTACCGGGTCCACTGCTTCCACCACCGAGTCGGACAATAGCCACTATGAATGATGCCTGCCTTGCGAATGCAGTTAGTCAGTATTTTTAACCGTTTGATCATGGCAATGATCACCTGTCCTTATGTTCTCGCAGGTATCATTTCCTGCGGCGAGGCTAGCATTTTGGCATTAGGGTGCTGTATGATGAATCTTTGGCGCCGCTGTAGCAATCCACCAGCTACCATCCCGACATGACGCGAGCTGTGACGAGCGGCGCTGGGTTCTTGAATCTCCCAGTTACGGTAGGATGTAGTGGGCTGGGATCGGAAGAATCATCCTAGACTTCTCCGGTGCGAACCAAAAGAGGTACAACGATTAATCATATCCTTTGACAAGATGCCAGTGGGACCCAAGTAAGTAGTAATCTGCGTGAGATAAACTGATCAGTGACTTGCGTGTTTCAGGGTCAAGTTACCCCATGCAGCAGGCGCATCATCCAGTGATATTGGGCCCGACATCATATCATTAAACACAGCCGGGTCTAAATCACCTGGAATGCGACCAGGCTGCAGCCTGTGGTGCAAGAGCAGTGGTTCTAGCCTTCGACTCGCGATCGTAAGGCGTGTACTTTGACTTCTTTATGGATGCTTGATCGAGTGTGGATGGCAAAGATGCAGTTCGGTAAGTAAGTAGTAATATAGAGTCAGATCTAGTTAGTCTCCCGTATGCAGACTGATGAGTCACGTTCTTTTCTGAGATAAGAATGGGTTTCCCGTTTGAGGTTGGTTGACTGTAGTGGTACTACGGTGGTCTGATCCTTCAAAACACGCGTTGCAAAGTGCACTGCAATCGAACATGGTCCGCCTGGTTAGTTGATTAGATGCCTGGCTATGCACCGTAGCTTGCGAGGCGGCGGTTGGTCATTGGTCACCATCTAAACATCTGGACGCTTAGTTATCCGAGTCTATCACCAGCCTTCCAGGGAGTGTTTTGTGACGTCTTGTCTCCGAAGATGACATATAAGCAATACGACGGCGTAATCCCGCTCAGGGAACCCCGACTTCTTCACTGCATCCGCCGCTTGGTGTGCAACCCACCTTAGAAACCGAACGCCGCCATTCGGTTCCCTTTCGCATTCTCCTGGGGCAGCGTCACATTCGCTGGTCCTATACATAAAGTGCGGACCCAACATGCTGTTCCAAAACTTCATGCTCGGCCACGATCCACTCTCCCTAGACCGCATCAGATCAGTCCTTGTGCGGCTCGAGGATACCATCATCTTCGATCTGATCGAGCGCGCCCAGTTTGCGCACAACCCTCGAATGTACGTTCGCGGTGCCTTCCCCGAACTCAAGGACATGGGCTTCGACGGCACCTGGCTAGAGTGGTTCTTGAAGGAGACAGAAACATTCCATGGTTAGCTCCTCTTCCCTCTACTTAACGTGGTCGCCCCCGTAATCATGGCACGTCTGCAGCCAAGGCGCGCAGGTATACCAGGTAAATGGGCGTTGAAATCTGTCCACCTTTCGCTTCATAGCTCATCACCCGAGTGATGTTAGTCCGGACGAATATCCCTTTACGATGAATCTTCCTGCCCCCGTTCTGAAACCGCTCGTCTTCCCCAATATTCTGTATCAGAATTCGATCAACGCCAACGCCTCCATCATCCTCTTTTATACGCGCGCCATCGTTCCACGCATAACGAGACGTGCCACCTTGGCTCTCTCCGCGTTCAAGCGCTCCACCGGGATCGTCGGTGATGACGAGTACGAGGACGATGGCAACTATGGCAGTGCTGCCATAATCGACGTCGAAGTTCTTCAAGCCATCAGCAAGCGCGTCCATTACGGTATATTTTTCTCTCCTCTCTCTGCACGAGGCCGTGACTGAATTACGATCGTTTAGGGAAATTCGTATCGGAAGCGAAATTCGCCGCCGACCCGGCCGCGTTCATTCCTCATATTCTCAAACCAAACAGGCAAGCCCTCGATGCGTTGATAACGAAGCCCGAGGTAGAACGCAAGCTGCTCTTGCGCCTGCGCAAAAAGGCATCCACGTACGCACAGGAATTCGATCCCAATGGCGATGCGATCGCGGGATCACATGAGAATGGAACTGCCAAGATAGACGTGGACGGGGTCGTGGAGTTGTATGAAAGCTTTATCATTCCCCTCACCAAGGAAGTCGAGGTACGTGGATAGGAGCGATCCCGTGATCACCTCGTTTACATAAACGCACGCAGGTTGATTATCTCCTGCATCGATTGGATGGAATGACAAATGAAGAAATCGATCGACTGGCTGGGTGTGCGTGAGACATGGATATACTTTCTTTTCTTCCTTCTAGATCCGGTGAATATTTACTTGCCCCAAACATGATGTGACTTTGAGAAGCAAGATATATCAGATGAGGCGCGCTACAAATGTGCGACTTGGTATGCAATCCAACACGCACGACTGAAGCAAGAAAAACAAGGATCCTTACTGGGCAAGTTGGACACAAGTATTGTATAAAAGGCTGTGACAGACAATCGAAAAGGACAGTATCAGTTAACAAAAAGCGCATTACCGGCGAGCAACCGGCAAGTGATACACCAAAGAAGAGGCGATAAGCAAGAACAAATAGTTCAGGAGGAGGCACACTAAATATAAGCTACAAGCCGAGGTCTAGACGGATGCATCAACACGCATTTCCCACCAGGAGAGCACACGGAATGTAGCCCACCTTCAAAAAGGCGTTTGGTTTCCTCAGGACCTATGGTCCGAGTGGCACGTTTTGCGAGAAGCTTCTCAGTTCTGTATCTTTCGTACAGAACCTCTCGGGTGTGGACCTTGAGAACCTGCCATTTCGATAAAGCGCATGAGAATTGTGTCCTGGAATGGTAAGATAGCCACGTAAAAGCAGCGCATACGGACCTTCATGTGCGTCAACAAAATAGCCGTCCGAAGCGCAGCGAAATCGCAATGTTCAGGGTTTAGTACGTCAACAGTGCCCCATCGGAACTTCCTCGTGAACGCCCCTCTGAGACTTTCTGGCGGAACAGTGAATACCGTTGACTTGCGGGATACCACGGGGATATCTGGGGTGGTGTCTGTCTCGATAGAGCACGAATCCTCTTGGCTAGATGAATGGCACGAGTCGACGGTCGTGAAACCCAGCCGGTGGGATTGCAGGGAACCCAGAGATTCCGGAGCGATGAGGGCAAATGGGAGCAGACTGTCGAGGCTAACTCTAGTGACCGTTTGGGCCGAGAAGCGAACGTTTGCAACCGTTTCATCCTCTGCCTCGTCAGGGTACTGAGGTTCCCTTTCGTCCAACGCAATGGACGACAGATCCCGGCGTGATCGGGAGCGAGAGCGGGACGCACGAGCCGATTTGAGTCTGATCACGGTACGTGAACCCCTCTCCTGCTCGGCGTCAGCGTCTATGGCGGCATGAGAGTGGCCGTTCCCGACGGTATGGGCCGTGCCATTGCCATTGACCCCGTTTTGCAAATCGTCCCCATGCTCTTCGTGAGATGGTGACTGAGAATAGGGTTCTTCTTTTGGCTTTGGGCCGGAAAGGACGCCAAAGTCGAGACCGGCCTGTCGTAATCCTTTACGCACGGCACCCTTCACGATGGCCAGGCTTTCATCCGTGAGGGAATCCGCTTTGGCAACAACGGGGAGTACGTTCACACGGGCCGAGAGGCGACTAATCACGCGCAACTCAGCGGGTGACATCATCACATCATCGGGGAAGTCGCCGGGCTGATCGACAGCCCACTGGCAAGACTGCGAAATCGTAGTCTCAGAGATGGCCCTTTCGTGTCTACGAGCGGCACTCCTCGTCATGCTGGGATCAACCATGAAGATGCACCTAAACGAACTGGTCAGAATGGCGTGTACAAAGGCGAGCGGCCACCTGCTCTCACAAATGCACATGTTGATCCCCTCTGCTCTGTCTGACTACTTTGGACTCCTGAGCGATCGTCAGTTCGAGCGGGCGTTCGCGACGCTTCGAGCGCACGTACCTCGTTCATGGTAGCAGCATACTGTTCGTCGATGTATTTGATGATATCGGTGACTTGGCGTTCGACGCTCAATTCCTTTCCAGAGACAAAGTCTAGACCCGGCGTGTCGATGACCGTCAAAAGTATTCGGTCATACCGGGACTCGGATATTTCGACGCACGCAGAATTAATGGTCTGCGTGGGTTGGAGTCCGCCTTTCAAAAAACGATCGAGGGCCACGCGTTGATCGATGGTGGAGGCGGGGGAAACGTCCGCCGTATCCAGCAAGAGGCGCAAAAGGGATGTTTTGCCGGTGCCACGGGCACCGACGACCTGCCACGCGTTCAATGGGACGAGAAGCGTTGGAGCACAAGGGAACGAACCATGAGATTGAAAGCCGGTGGAGTACGAGTCCTGCGTTGGGTCCGACGTGTCGTAGTGCCAGCACTAGACGGACTTCTCCAATTCTCGAACGCGGAAGGGGGGTGGGGCGACATGTACAGAGAAGATATTTTGGCATTTTTCGCGTTTGGGGTCTCGGGAGGTTGACCTGAGTATGATCGAAACGGTTTATGGAAAGGAATGGGGGCTTGGTCCAGGGAGGGGAGAGAGCTTTTGACCGCACCTTGATATGGGGGTGGGCCCGGGACTGGTGGCGTTTCGCGCAAGACGGAGACATCGACGAGGTTTTCGGGCCACGGGATGCCTTGGGGACTGAGCTCTGGGAGCGACGGGGACGTCTTCAGCGTAGTAACGCTGCTTGCACTGTTAGCTCTAGGCCGCTTCCGGAACGAAAACATGGCGTGTTCCGGGTGTTGGTATACAAAATGAACAAGAACGAGTGGACAAGGAAACGAGTAAAGAACGTTCGTGACCTGTTGGATAGGAATGTGAGATGTACAAGATTCTTTGTTGGAGAAGGCCGCTGCCACCACTCGCAGACGGAGAAAGAGATGCTGAAATTAAGGGACACCCACCGACATGGCAACGACCCCTCTCTAATTGTTCCGTTCCTTCGACACACTTCGCTGTCTTGCAATCTTCATTTTTTTTTTTTCAAACATACATACAGAAGATGTTGTGGATAGAGCTGTGGCCGAAAAAATATGAAAAAAAAAAAAGACAATGAGAAAAAGGTCGCCAGAACCAGACAGAAAACTAGACTACAAGACGGTCCGACCGTGACAAAAAACGAGATAACCCAAAAACGACCATTCGACGACCTTTAAGCGTAGTAAGAGCATGCTTCCACAGACCATGCATGTATGAATCGATGCTTCCAGAATCCATACCGGGACACGGGGATGTACGGGGGTGATAATAAGACTCGCGGGGTAGCCAAAACCACCGGGACGTGTGCTTTCAGGGTATAACGTGACCGGTGGATCCATCCACTCGCACTCTCTTTTGGCCATGGGAAGACTCCATGTCGTCGATTTTTCTTTTCAGATCAACGTCCATGGGCTCCCCATGTGAGTCCTCCAGCGAGTTACCGTTCTGATAACGTACGTCACCGCCTTTCATGGTAGACGACGGGGGTGAGTGGGTGTGAGGAGAATGTGCGGAAGGGGGCACGACGTTTGGTGGCACTTTTGATGATAGGGAGGCGCGCCGAGAGACCTTTTTGTTCGCGCCGTTGCTGTTGCTGTCATGGTTGTAGTTGCACGGGAGTGAGCGCCGCGCACAGCTCGAACATGCTGGATGAACGCCGTCACATTTGGTCTTTCGCGCTGCACACGAAGTGAGTAAGCTGAGCCCCGGGTACAGTCGAGAGACCTATGGGACGCCTCACCTCTGCAAAAGTTACAAGCGACAACTTTGGGCCCTGCGCTGGTGGTCTGACGCGGGGTTCTCCCTGGCACGGTGGACGCACGCTTCCTTTGAGCAGCCTGCTGTTCCGAGGCCGGTCTGATCGGCGGAAGGGGGGACGCCGTCATCGTTGCAGCCAGGGAATTTTCGGGAAGCGAGAGGGTGGCGATGTGCGGCAGTTCGTTATCTTTGAATAGGGGACGACCATCCGAGGGAGGCAGTCCAGAAGGGGTGTGCTTCGGCCGGACGACCGGTGCGATGACGGGGAGTGCCTCCCGGGGCTCCGATGGTCCAGCCACGGTTTGTGAGAAGCCCTCCAGGATCGGACGCTTCTCCACGTTGGAGCTCCTTCGCGACAACGGTTGCGAGGGCATCTCGGGGGAGACCGACGGATCGTTCTCGTCCATCGATCTCTCCTCCGCGCTGCCCTCAGACTCGCTCTCGTCTTCCTTGCGTCTGTGAGAGTTGCGCCGCTTGCTCGTCTGCGGCATATAGTCACAGGGGTTTGACCGTTTGACGCACTGACCGCATGCGGGTCGTCCGCCATCACATTTCAGTTTACGAGCTGTGGTACGATCGGTTCAGTCCTAGCCCATCTTCTAAACGAGCCTCTGGGACGCACAACGGCAAAAATTGCATGCGACAGTTATCTTCTTGGTTCTTTGTTTCGAGGACCCTGACCAAGGTGCTTAAAAGCGTCGTCGGACAAGGGGTGCAAGAAAAAGCAGCTTACTGCCAGTGGGCTTGACATGGTTGGGAGGAACGGGGGGACCATCAGCCATGGACCTCGAGATGGGCATTGCACGCGCGTCGGTTCCCTGCTGAATATCTCGGGGAATGGACAAGGAAGGGTGACGAACGGCCCCTTGACCACAAGTCTCGATGCTCAGAATGGGGCGGGGCGTGTGACACAAGGGAGCGAGTTGTGTGCGCGAAACCAGGTTTTGCTGTACTTGGTGAGCATGGAGAGAATGATTGGCGGGATGGTGCTGGCCAAGATACTCATTCCTGAATTTGTCAAAGAGATATTCGCGCGTGTACTTTTGCAAGGTCTGTCCATCACTGGGTCAACTTCAATGAGATGGGTAGCAACATTGGAGTCACTGACCTCCATGTGATGGAAGATCGCGGATCGCAGTAAGAGGAAATCACACTGATTGGGGTCGAGGACGTCCATGGAACCCCAGCGGTAAGTGCGTATGAACTTGCTACGAACGAGCTTGGAAGAACAAAGTTGATGGGGAGAGGGTGTGTACTGCTGGACCAACTCGTGACGGGAGAGGGGGAGACGAGTGACGCCATCGCTATGAGAATAGACTTCGGGGGATATGAGAGCATAGGGAAGACGTAAGGAGGAAGGTGTCGTTGGAGAGGTTGGAGGAGAGGGATGACCTGGAGAGGACCTGGTTGTATGAGTGCCATAACCATTGGGTAATTCAGATTTGACGGGGAGGCCGGACTCGACCACGTCCTTACGGTGCTGATACTGCGGATGCGTGTCCACATCGAAGATTCCGAAGCCAATGCCGGCTTCTGCGAGATCTCGGCGTACGGCCATCTTGACAGCTGTCAAACGGTCGTTTGTCAACGTGTCCGCGCGTGCTATCACTGGAAGCACATTAACGCGGGCAGACAGCCTTCTGATTGTGTTGATTTCCACGGCGGGGAGGGTTGGACGGCAGAGCATGGGATTTGTAGTGACGGGTGGCTCCAGGATGACGGGCTCGGCATCAGTATGGGAGAAGCTGTTGGTGCGAGCCCTGGATACGAGTGGGGCGGGCGGGGCGGGAGGGCTAGGGACGGAAGGGGGGACGATCATGTCGGGATCCAAAAAGTAAATGCACCTGGAGGAGTACGGGTCAGCGAGTGTGGGAGAGGGGGCGTAAGCGCCCACGTGGAGGAGACTCACAAGTGAATGTTGTGGTCCCCTGTCTGAGCGGCCCAGTCCTAGAGGGGGATTGTTAGGGGGTGGGGATTAGAGGGGGAGGAGGACTTACGTCGTCGATGCCGTCGGCGAAGCGGGAGTCGACGTGGCGGATGATCTCCTGGATTGTGCGCTCGGCGGCATGTTCGTCGGCAAAGTCGAGGGAGGGAGTGTCGACGAGGGAGAGGGCGAGGACTTGGGGGGGCGAGTTGGGGTCGAGGGCGAGGTCGATGTTGATAGAGGCGGAGCGAATGTGGGAGGTGTGACCGCTGCAGCCCCGAACGAACCTTGCGACGGAGGTGAGTTGGTCTTTGGTTACTGTGTGAGAGACGTCGCTGGTGTCGAGGAGGAGACGGAGGAAGGAGGTCTTTCCGGTACGTTGACCGGCGACCATGAGCGTGTAGGCCCGTGCTTGGGTAGTTCCGGGATGCATAACAACGTCGGGCGAAGGAGGGCGAATTTGGTGTCGGGAAAGGTCGAGGAGGGGAGGTTCTGTAGACATTACCATAGCAGTTAATCCGAGAGGGAAAACAAGAGCGAGGGTTGCCCGCGAGGCGAGGCTGGCGCGGGGACGATAAAAGAGGGACCTCAACGGAGCCGAGCGTCAGATACCGAACCAATCGGAACGCTCTATTCACCTACCGCGGAACTATATAATTATATTATAATTTATCCATATTCTATTTTATTTTCACCCTCAAAATTTCCTTTTATGGTTCAACCGAGGGTCCGGCACCATCCGGATCCCCCGCGCTCTTCCTCCCCGCCTTCTTCCCCCGCGACCCCTTCGGCGCCTTGCCCGGCCCTCGCCGTCTCGGATGTTCCTGGTATTTGCACGACAACGAGCGGGTCTCGCAATTAGAACATCTAGGTCGTCCACCGTCGCACCGCAGCTTTCGTCCTACCATCAAATCAAGTTCTTATGTATATCCGCACAGCAGGTCACCGCTTACCTCTGCAGAAATCACACGCGACGTAGATCTTCCGTCCGACTGGCCTCTTTTCCCCCTCCTCCACCCGCCCCCTCTTCCCCCGCCTCTCCTCCCCCGTATCCCTCGTCCGCTCTCCCTGCCCTCCCCCCATCCCCTCTGGCTCATCCGGAAGCTGCAGTTGAGGTAACACCGGCCCATGCTCGTACTCCTCTGGCGACAGCATACCCAGCTCACCCAGCAGATCCCTCACCGGTGGCAGCACAACCCGTGACGACGTCCCCTCTCCCTCCATCACAGTCGCAGCCCGCGCTGGTTGCCCAAACGACATCCGTCGCCCCCAGTCGTTCCATCCGTACAGCGGCGCAGAGCGGTGTCGTCCGTACTGCGAATCCACGTAGTGCGCCGGCCGAAGAAGCCGAGAATCGTTCTGCTCTGTGTCTAGATCAAGATTACTTCCTCTCCGGTCATTCCATTGATCCGCTTACTGTGGTAAGACCCTGCTTCAGCTGGCCCGCTCCGAGTGTCGCTAATCGGCGTCAGTGGTGGGTCCACCCAGGTGCTCGATCGCGGCTGAAATCTGCCAGATGGCCCATCCCCCTCAGGCGACGGCCATTCGAATGCACGAGTTAGCAGTGGGACGTCGTATGATCCGTGGCCTCCTCTCTCCCTTGACCCTTGACCGCTCCACGAGGGTCCCCCCGTATCTCTTTCAGCGTCGCTGTCCGTCTGGTCGTGCATGCTTGATGCCGTCCGATGAGTTGGTGGTGGTCTGCACATGGCAGCCTCGTAAATCTGTCTTGTTCTTGTTTCGTGTGACTCCACTGAGATCCGGTGCGTATCTTGGTTTTGCGTTGCGACATACAACAGAACGAGGGGTCCACAGAGGTCCACAGGCCATCCGATTCGGCCTTGTTTCCACGGCCAACAGGATGCGCCGTCAAGGAGGTGCGCGTGGAGGAGGATCTACGGCAGAGGAGGGAGCGGATGGGCGCGGAACGAAAAAGAAAAAAAACGGACAGATGGTTTACATCCGCCCAATGGCTTGGCCAAAAGGTACTACGACAGTTATCATCTGTTGTGGTGCGTCGGCAGTCGCGGCAGCCGTACTGCTCGTCGCTCAGAAATTGTAGAGGCCCTTTTGAAATTCCAAATATCCTCGGTTTCTTTTCTTTGTCGCGCCCCTCTTGTCCTGATCGATTCAAGCATTTGTCCCGAGTCGGACAATTTGGTACGTGTCCAGTGGCCAGCGTGTCCGTGCTCTCCGTACCTGCGGATCCCTCGAACGAGATTGCCTGCTCAACTCGTTCCACGACTCGTCTCGTATCCAATATTTCGAAATTTCTCGTTGGCCTGCGGTATGACAAATATGAAACATTGACAGGAATGATCGAGGGGCTCTGCGACTCGGTGTCTGTGCCCTGTCACGTATTTCCGCATATGTTTAGGCGGGTCCCGTCCTCCGGTAACCCGCAGTTACTAGCTTATTTTTTCTCCTCAAACTTGGCGAGATTCAAGCGATATCCACTCACGATCTCGGCCCCTCACTTATTATTGGCCGCGGCGACGGAAACAATCATACGACTCATCCCATCGTGCACCCTCTTTAAAGACAAGCAAGGAAGTTGATCGACCGTCGATTCTGCGCGTGCAAGCAGGTACCTCACATGTTCAATCTTCGAACTGTCTCACACCAGAGTCTATTGCTGCAAGTGTTGCCGCATTGTTCGGAACGGCGTTTGACTCCCGGAGAGTCCAGACGTCTGATCACGCGGTAACAGCAACCGACAGGTCTTGTAGTAATCTCACAGCGACCCGCGCACACCGAGATTCCCATGCCTGACCTTTCGTTCGATCTCACAAACAAGCCATACACGAAACATTTCGTCAAACTTGCGAGGCCACATGAGCAGGAAAGCCATGCGGTTTGTTGTCGGAGGTGGAGATACACTAGATAATTGAGTAATTAGAACCAGCTGACTCAGCATGAATACTATTTTCTGGGAAGAGTTGTTCTTTTTTTGTCCTATTAGCATGCTATCCACATCTGCGTCCAGAAACCTCCGCAGACCCGTCGCGAGGCTCGCAAGGACGTATTCTTCCTCAGGTCAAAGATGCGAAGAGAAACCCGTCATGAATCGCTACAGCAGGATCGTCACGCAGCCCAAAGATCAGGCTGCCAGTCAGGTGAGTTCTTTTCAACGCGGTCCGCCATCGCTCACTGGATCATTGCACAGGCAATGTTGTACGCGACGGACGGTGTCGACAGCGACGCCGACTTTCAAAAGGCCATGGTCGGCGTCGGTAGTGTCTGGTAACCCGTCCGCGTTCTCTCCTTGTATCCGCCTCGTCCCTCACTTCCGCTGTAGGTACGAGGGCAACCCGTGAGCACCGCCGCAGTAATTTGCATGAAACGCGACCAACGCTCACACGCACGCGTCTCGAACAGATGTAACAAACATTTACTTGGGCTTGGTCAGGTCATCAAGACGTCCATTTGCGAATCCGAGATGATCGGATACCAGTTTGGAACAGTCGGCGTCAGTGACGGCATCAGCAACGGAACAGCGGCGATGAACTATTCGCTCCAATCAAGGGACCTCATCGCAGACCAGGTTGAAACTGCCGCGGGTGGTCATTGGCTTGACGGCATGGTCGTCGTTCCCGGGTGTGACAAGAACATGCCCGGGGTACTCATGGCTCGTAGGTGTTTCACTAGCAGAGCACAGTTCTTCTGTCTGATTGCACACAGTTGGAAGGCTCAACCGGCCTGGTTTGATGGTCTACGGAGGCTCCATCCGCGCGGGTTCGTGTGAGGGACAGCCCCAGCTTGATATCATTTCTGCCTTCCAGTCATACGGAAAGTATTTGCAGGACGGACAGACGCCCGAGGCTGAAGCGTACCGCTATAATACCGTGCGACATGCCTGTCCCGGGCCAGGTGCCTGTGGTGGTGTAGGTAACAACAATGCAATTCCGAATCGCGATGCTGATAACTCCGAAGATGTACACAGCCAATACCATGGCCAGCGCCGCCGAAGCCCTCGGAATGACGTTACCGGGGTCGTCATCCTTCCCCGCCGAGTCCGTAGAAAAAATAGAAGAATGCAAATCTATTGGTGTTGCCATACGGAATCTTATCGAAAAAAATATTTCGCCACGAGATATCATGACTCAAGCCGCTTTCGAAAATGCAATGGTGCGTCTTTTTTCGCTTAAGCGTTGTCATGATGTATAATGAACCTCGAACGAATCTATTGTATGTAGACTTTGGTAATGATCCTCGGTGGTTCTACCAACGCAGTGTTGCACTTGATTGCCATAGCCCACTCTGTTGGCATCACGCTCACTGTTGATGACTTTGCTCGGGTTTCAGATGCCACCCCGTTTTTGGCTGATCTGAAGCCGAGCGGTAAGTATGTGATGGAGGATCTTAGTAAAATCGGTGGTGTGCCCAGTACGCATCTTCGCTCTCATCTGCCGCAGAGATGGTATAAATTCGTACGCAGAGGTCCTCCACTACCTGTTGAAGAACAAATTCATTGATGGAAACACTATGACTGTCACGGGAAGAACCCTGGGAGACAACCTAGAGCGCTGGGTTCACAAGTACGGCGAGCTCTCGGCCAGCCAAAACATCATTCGGCCCCTTGAGAACCCCCTCAAACCGACTGGACACATTCGGTGAGATCGGGTCACTATGTATCAGGTTTGATGACGAAAGGGGTAAATGTTAGGATATTGCGCGGCAACCTGGCTCCCGGGGGCGCGGTCGCCAAAATAACAGGAAAAGAAGGATTGAGCTTCACTGGAAAGGCTCTGACGTTCGATACCGAAGAAGAGTTTACCACTGCCGTTGAGACTGGCTCCATTCGACGGGGCGAAAAGACAGTCGTCGTCCTCCGATACCTCGGTCCGAAAGGGGGTCCTGGCATGCGGGAGATGCTCAAGCCCACCAGTCTGATCATGGGTGCCGGTCTGGGCCACGACGTGGCGTGCCTGACTGATGGTCGCTTTAGCGGAGGGTGAGTATCAGAATATGATAATAATATCTTGCAACCAATCTGATCCGGGCCTGCACGCAGATCGCACGGTTTCTGCATCGGCCATGTCGTTCCGGAGGCGCAGGACGGAGGTCCGATTGCTCTCGTGGAAGACGGCGACACGATTTCAGTGGACGCAGTGTCGAATACCATCGAACTCCAAGTCTCGTCCGCGGAGATGGAGCGCCGCAGGAATGCATGGAAGGCTCCACCTCTCAAGGTGACCCAGGGCACACTGTATAAATACGTCAAGACGGTGACAGATGCGAGCCACGGCTGCGTGACGGATGGATAAGCACGGGTTTCCATGCGTTTGCAAATTCGGATCCAACTCGATGTGTACAGTATGTAGCGTATGATTTGGATCAGAAGTGTGCATGTGGGACGCTTCACACGGCTGTCGATCAGTATCAAGGACGAGAGTTTTTGATTCTGCGCTTTTTTTCCGCCTTGGACATCTTGTTTTTCCGCTTTTCCCGTGCTTCCGCCTTGACTGTCTTCTTGCGTTCCTACAAAGGGGGTGCTCAGCTGACAGCTGCTACAATGCGATTGGCTTGCCAATGGCAAAATGCACACCTTTTTTGCTTCTCGATCTTCGTGCCGATGGCCCCGGGGCGCTCTCCGCTCCGACCCTACCTGCTCTTCCTCGGTCTGCTCATCGCTTGAGCACTCCGAGTCCCCGCCACCTGACGATGACGATACGCTTCCGTCCAAGTGTACGTGATGCTCGTCAACGCTACCGGCAGACGTATCGACCAAGCCGATCGTGTTCGCATATATCAGCTTCCCGCCGTCCCCGCCTCTGAGGACGTCGATGTCGCGCTCCGGATCATACACCTCGTTCAGCGTGCGCGGGATGTAAGACTTCAAGAAGACGTTGTCCTCGTGCGCAGTCTGCTGCTCCGCGTTTCCCTTCCTGTCGACCTCCACAGCCTCCCGAGGCTGGTCCTCTTCGGATCCACCTGCCTCTGCGATCCACCGCTGCAAGACTTGGCCGTCGTCGTGCTCCTCTGCCTCGCTATCGTCTTCTAATTGGTCCCTGGTGATAAACTCGAAACACCGCCTGACCCCGAGACAACTAACTCCGTAGCGCCCAAAGAACTCCTCGACGTTCTTGATGTCGTTTCGGAGGAAATCGAACGCATGCGGATGGTCGTGCTCGACGCTTTGGGAAACGTCGATGACGTACAAATGGGCACCATGGTAAAGGATGTTGTATTCGGATAGATCGGCATGTACGAGTTTGCACCGATGGTACATGCGCCGCATGCTGAGCACCAGTTCCTTGTACAATGATGGATATTCTGATGCGGGTATCTTCGCGTCTTTCAGCCGAGGTGATGCCCTGAAAATAGTATGTCATCACTTTGGGGTGGAGCGGGATTTGCGAGCAGCCACGCACCATCCCTCTTGGTCGCCTAAGAACTTCATCACGAGGACGTTTTCACGAACCTCGACAGGCTCCGGACAATGTATCCCGGCGGTGACTAGGCGCTTCAGGTTACGCATTTCCTTTTCGGCCCATAACCGTACCATCTTGCGAGGGTTGTGTCTACTGTACCCTCTCCTGAATCTGTATTCGCCTGTGACGTAGCGGTCGCGATCTTTGAAGACAAGGATAGACGTCTTGTAGATCTTGAGTGCCAAGTGTGTGGCCTGCGGCGTGAGTGCGTGGTATACGTTGGCCTGGTAGGATGTGAGAGGAGCGAAACCAAAGGAGGTCCACAACATACCTCTTTACCCGTGCTGATACATCCGTTGACTTCTTGAATGAGTCCTCGACCGATCATCTTGAATAATATGATTCTGGTGCGGGGATCGAGTACCTGCTCGGAAGTAGCTCGATCGGACTTGTCTTTTGCGTTCGCGTACGAGCTTGGGCCCTTTCTGTTGACGCCGACACCCATAGCGTACGGTTGGTCGATCTTGGAGATCCGCGAGGAATATTTTGACAGTGCTGCCAGCTGGGTCGTAGCCTTGTCTTTGGCATGGAGAGTCGAATGGCGGGGGTGGTTGACGGCAGGGAGCGGCGCTACAGAAGCCTTTTGGTTGGTGGCAGATGCTGCACCTTGTACGGCGCCGCCACGGACAGCGATGTGCTGACGCAGACGATTGTACTGCTTAGTGAAATCTGAATGCGCTCGACGGTCAGGATGATGGTGATCCGCCCGAGGAAAACCTACCTCGCTCTGCGATCTCCCAGTCTTCGTCTTCTACTCTGTCGTACTCGAAATCGTCTCCGCTGAGCTGGTCGACGGAGTCGTTGCCCTCGTCATCGCTGGACTCTGACAGCTCGACAAGTTCGTCGTGGTTGTTATCGTCGATGTAATGATGTCTGGCGCGCCTCGGATCGTGCTGGAGGGCATCTTCGAGGGCGTCGTCGAACTGACCTGGGACGGTTCCGAGTGGGTCTTGCATCGCCCCTGTCGATAATCCTTTCCCTTCTCTGGCAGATGTGTGTTGATTTTGCAGGGTTTTGATGCCGATAACGACGTAAACAAGTGCAACACCCTCGCGCCAATGGATCTCCTGATGGCGGCCCTTCCTCCATGCTGCGCGCGGCAGACCCCGCTTGCCAGTAGTACAAAAGGGTCCTCCAAGAGAGAACTTGCCAGTGAACCCTTCCACAGACCCTAATCATGCAGGCCCTTCGCAAGCGTAACCCTTTTACGTTCCAGTCAGAGGCCGGTCAAGTCGTGCTCGACGAACAAGGTGTGTGTCCACGACGAGTTCACAACTCTCCCCGCTCAAACCCTCGCAGAACAGACAGAGGTGGTAGATCGCATCAAGGCGCAGAACGTCTCGTCTGACAAGCAGAACCGCACCGCTCTGCAAGTCATGCTCGGACTGTCGTGCGTGCTGTACGTCCCCCGCCCTTCCAGCCATTCGCCTTTCTGAGAGTTCGAGGTAGATATGTCGTGTACATTCTCTCTGACCGTACGACCCCACTCTTTGCGATTTTCCCCCCGTCTGCCCACCGAGCTAACACAGCCCCGCTGGATGCGAGCGGCGTGCTGGCTTACATCGCCATACTCATTCACGTCAACCTCAGTCTGATCGTGCACCCCTGGAACGTCGTCGTCGTAGGCCGGGCGATCCGCGCCATCGGGTTCGTGGAGACGTTTGCATGGTCCCTTGCTGCGCCGTTGCTGTCCATATATGCAGGGCGGGCGTGGCAGACGACCCTGTGGTGGTGCATCCCCGGCTTTCTGACGCTTGTCGTGTATGTGGCTCATGGATGGATAGAAAAGGCGGACGAGGACGTGTCGGAGTTGGAGAAGCTAAAGTACACTGCCCCAGGCGCATGAAGTAGTCGGTTCACAATTATCATGTCCTTTTCAGCATCCGTCGCGCTGGTGCTCGAGCACATCGATGTCATCCCCGCACTGCGTCGTTCGCACCGCGCCAAACGCCTTGTATTCGCCGTAGACCTCTGCTTGGTTGCCCATGGGGTCCGGTGAGCCACGTCCGACCACACGATCGGCGGGATTGCCGACCTGCCAGGCAGCTCAGGATATCTCGTCGATGCCCTTTTCCCGCTGCACCCGTTCCAGACGTTCACCGCCCTCCTAGAGGGCCTCCACGACAAGGTGCGCTCGTGGCGGTCATGTCGACCTTGCGTCCAAGGGTTAACGCATCGCCCCAGAGCCCGGCGTTCGACGGTGTCGTGTGCTGGCACCACGCACCGACGACCCAGTCGTTCTACGTACACGTTGCCCTCCTGCGGGAGAGGCTCGCTGACCACGAGGAGTGCGTCTTTGTCCACCTAGACCGGCGCCAGTTGTCGGCGGTCAGTCACGCAAACGCTTTCTACGTCCGTCGCTGATCCAGATCGCGTGCATCGCAGTCGAGAGAACCCCCTGATAGGCTGCGAGAGGTGCTTCGCGGGCTGGGCATCTCGTTGAACGAGTCGCCCGACGTACTGTCGCGCTCGCTCTCCGATGCGCTCACGGAAGAGACACTCGTTCCGCTCGCGGCGCTTATAATCGATTATCCCGTCGCATATATCCCTGCATTTTCAGGGCAAATATCGTTTCTGGAGGGAGAGGCACTGGATGTTTATACGGTCTCGTTCAACGGGATGCCGACCTCAGACTCCCTCTCGGGTCTTGGGGAGGAACATGTAGTGCTCAAGTTTTCCTGCCCGCGGGTTCTCGTCCACGATCACCCAGAATTGTCCCCAGCCAAGGTGGTCGAACGACTTCGAGCCAAGTTTACGCCTCGTCTCGATCATATAGGCGCACGCACAACGATCATCCATCACACAGAAACCATGGACAGAGTAGCGTTATGAAGTACATGCAAACGCCATTATTCTACATCTACATTGACAATCTTGATATCTTCGAACGGCTTATCTACCTTGTTTACCTTGACATTTTCGATTGCGTGAACAACCTCAAGTCCAGAAAAGACGCGTCCGAATATCGTATGTTTCTTGTCCAGCCACGGTGTCGCCGTCGTCGTGATGAAGAACTGTGAGCCGTTCGTATTCGGTCCTGCATTGGCCATGCTCAAGGTATACGGGCTGAATTCGGCGTCAGCAGACGATCCCTACCATGCATGTGCCGCTCACATACCGATCGTGTTTGAGATCGTCCGAGAATTCATCCTCGAATTCTCTTCCCCAGATAGACAAGCCTCCAGTTCCATCCCCGAGCGGGTCTCCTGTTTGGATCATAAACTTTGCAATCACACGATGGAACAGGACGCCCTCAAAGTATCCACTTCTTGCATGGCCCACAAAGTTCTCAACGGCCTTGGGTGCTTGATTGGGGAACAGTCGGATGTGGATGTCTCCCATCGACGTGTGGATGACGGCGGACTCAGCCAGTGGAGACGGCCCGCCCTTGCCAGTTACGGTAGCCGTTGCGATGGATTGTTCTTCACGAGTAGGCTTTTCGTTAAAGACGTCTCGATCGTTGAGTTTGCTGTCCCTGAAGAGGGTTATCAATCTCAATTTCGATCAGCGATGTTCTCTCGACTTACTCTGGTTCCGAGCGCGTGAAGAGATAGAATCTCTGGCGTTTGTAACCTGTACAAAAGAGCGTCGGATCACGGGCGGCTTTGTTGGCTAGGATAGGATTTGCGGATGCAGCCATGGCCAACGTCGTAAAACCTTTCTTGGCAGGCGCCCCTTGGTACAAGGTAAAGTTCATCCATCGGACCGCCTCATCCTTACCCAGCAATCTCGCGACACGATTGGTCACCGTGTTCACCACTAGGCGAGGTCATTTAGGATCGGGAAGTGAAACTCAATGAAGACCGACCTTTGATCCCAAGCAAGGTAGGATAAATAACAAACGCCCCACTCTCATCCCATACAACGTTGCTCCACATCCCTGGTATCCGACCGTCTGGACCAGGGATCTCGAGTTCACGTTCCACCGCAAGCCGTCGACCGAACTCCATGTCCTCGACCTTGTACACAGCCGTCCCTGCTTGCTGCATTTCTTGGATCGCGGTAAGGGATTCATCATATTTCCGCGTCAATTTCCCGGACAAGAACGAAAATATGCGAACCTGCCTATCGGGCAGGGAGAACGTCACAAATGAGTTGGAATCAGGGGAGAGGGTGATGCATGTAGGTATCGATTTCGCCTGGAGGATTCGCGTTGTCAAGCGAGCTCCGCATCATCAAACGTGGACATACCTTTTTGAACTCGTATAAATCAGTCGAGCTCTTGAAAGACCACATGCCGGGGACGTTTCTCGGTAGTTCAAAGGGTTCGATGGGTTGCCAAAACTCGACAAATCCATTTTCATCCGCCGAGATGACCGTATCGTATCGATCGCTGTACTGAAGAGATTTGAATACTTTGGTCGATATTCGGTGGAACGAGACGCACGGCCATGAGGTGAACGGGAGAACGATGCAGCTTGTCAATCGAAACAAGGGGTTTATCGTCGCCTCTGCCATCATATATCCTGATGACGCCCGTGCTTTGCTCTGAGCTGTACCCATGGAGTAAGCGATATGACGACGAGAGAGAACTGGAAAGAAACTTACACTGCCAGCAACCCTTGCGCCTGACCGCGCTTGTGCACCCAACAGCATGCATGTGGCACGAAACCAAGCTTGAGCATGTTGATCATGTCTTTCCCCAACCCAACGTCAGCAAGAACGCCGTCGCCCAAACCAACCACTCGCACCAAAGTTGACGACGTCGAACACCTTTGCCGATCCGTCCTCTGCGATGGTGGCAAACAACTGACCGTCCGCGCTCACTGAGACGCCGACAACTGGTGACGCGTGCGCTCGAAAATGTTTGACGAACTCGATCCCGGTTTCTTGCTTCTTCCACAATTTCAGGTGACCGTCGACGGACGTGGTGATGAGAAAATCGGTTCTGCGACACAAGTGAGCACCCATTGTCTTTACTGGTTGCAGGGCCCCAAAACGTACTTGGTCATGACGCAAAAATTCAGCGCGTCCCGGTGCATGAATGACTTGTAATACTGGTCTGCATTCGGAAGATGCTCGAGGTATAATTTTTCATGCGGAAGGACTGATTGATGGGGAAATATGGTGAGGGACACGTCCAGAGCGAGACATCCTTACCTTTTCGTTTCTTCTTCGCGATTGCGTTTGTACCTGACGGGGCAGGCATGGGCCCAATGTCCTCGTCGCTCTCGTCATCATGAACCGCAGGTGTACCGTTTTGCTCGTCTCGTTCTCGCTTTCCAAGCACGGTTGGGTCCAACATGATGCAAGTCGTGAATGAAGACAACGATCACGTAAGTAAATAAAATTAATGTGAACTACATGACGCTACACTCCTTGTGTGTCTTGGACGACACCTCCTTGGCACGCTCTGCCTCCTCCTCTGCGAGCAGAAGCTTCTCTTGCTCTGTCAAAAGCTGTGATGGTGTCAGTGCCTTTAGCAAATACACCAAGTACTCCAAACGTACTCCCTTCTTTGCTCTTTCCATCATGGCCTTCCTCCTACTTTCTCTTTCCGCCTTCGCACGTCTGACAAAGTGTGGATAATTATGCAGTAGCAAAGATGGGACGAGGAACGAATGACAGAGGATCCAGGGTTTTCGCAATTTGCGAGTCGGGAGGTGTTCGACAAGGCGATAGTTTCGGGCCGACGATTGGCGACGATGCAGATGATGTTGATTTGGATATGGAAGTCGGCAAAGGAAGAGTGCTGACGGGTTATGAGTGTTTACTGAGCGAGAAGGCCGAGACACGCCTCACCGGTCAGTCTTGGAGAAGGGGTTGCTCAACGCCTTGATGTCCGAAGAGGACAAAACTTCGGACGACGAAGGCGGGGGATGAGTATGAGAATTGAGAGCACTCGATGCCTTTGCGACCGAGGTCTTGATGAAGAGCTTGGATGAAGACGTGCTGGTCGATTTAGAAGAGGAAGAGGTAGCCGACGCGAGGCTGGAGCAACTGTGGTCCTTCGGGAAGCGATGCTGCGGACAAAACTGCTTTCTGCAGGCCTGCGGTGCACGTCAGGATGTTACCGGGATATCCGAGGGAAGAGCACGTACGGTGCAAGTGATTGGTGCATAGAGAACCTTTCCGCATTTACCTCGAGCACACACGGGCTGAGACTTGGTCTTGCCAGATTTGCCGGTCATGACACTGCACTCTGTGCTGATATGACGTTCCATGCGAATGTTGGGATCTTCTCCAGGGGGTATAGCGACTGGGGTATTGCAGAGCGGACCTGGGATGTATGTAAGGAGGTGAGCTAACGGTCGATGGAGCGAAGTGGCTCACAGCTGGGAGCGACGCGGTTGTGCTTTGTCTCGTCGTATTGTGGACAGCGGTGGGCTTCGACGAGAAAGTGCTCTTGACAGAAGCTATTCGAACAGTGCTGGCACTTGAACGGCAAAAAGTCTACGAGAAGACAAGAAGACTCTGAGCATTGCTGCCCGATGGAGAGTAGCTCGTTATCGTTGTTGGACGTCATTGAGAGAGATGCGATCCACAGCGAGAGTTTATAAAGTCGGGGACGCGTCAGCATCGCACTGCAACGATGCTCGTCATCTCGTTTGTAAGCGCTTACATATCCTCCCGGGTTCCTTCATCAATTCGTTTCAATAGATCAGGCATGGAGAGTCTCTCGATAACCTCGTGCGTTGACCGGACCATACCCGCTCATAATCAGCGCTGATCTTACCACACAGAGATCCGTCTGGTCCGGTCACAAGGATGCAGAGCTGAGCGAGCTCGGTGAGTATCACCCAAAGAATGTACAGCTTTCAACCAATATATCTTTACAGGCGTGCGAGTGAGCATGATCAATTCCCTCTTCCTACCCATCCTCATCACAATACACAACAGCAAGCCAAGGCCCTCGGCGAAGCCTACGCCTCCATCCGTCTCGACGCGATCATTACCTCGGACCTCAAGCGCGCCCATGCAACGGCCGTGGCTCTGCTCGACGGTCAACCCTACCCAAAGCCACCCTTCAAGGTCGATCGCAGCCTTAGGGAACAAGATTTCGGCGATGCCGAGGGCCAATCGTGGCAGATGCACCGGGTCCCCAATAAATCGCTCGATGATCATTTCAGAGACGGTCAATACCCGATCCTTTTCGACAGAGATCAGAAATTTCCCAAGGGAGAGAGTTTGAATGAACTTGCTGCACGAGCGGAACGTGCCATTGACCAGCTGGTGTTGAAGCCCTACCTCCCTCGTATGATTTCCTCGGACGTACACGTTGCAGTGGTCAGCCACGGACTCTGCATTAGTGAATTGGTACCCGCTCTGCTGAAATGGAACGACGGTGGTGCACCAGCCAAGGATTACAGAGGTTTAATGAATACCGCTTGGACCAGAGTCACAGTCCAAACCAAGGTGACGCTGGTGTTTGATTCCCAATCATTCAGTGTGCTCAATCCAGCGTATGTAGACTGGCGCGGAAATATCACAAGAGAGCCTACCCCCATTGGTCGTCACTGTGACCGATGTGAACCGACACGAGCACATTACTAATGTCGTATGTCGCATCTTCACACCGCAGTTCGCTCTTCCTAACAACCGTTCTCTTAGAAGCGTCAGAAAGGGATCATCCAACACGACCCCAAACAACGGGGCATCCGCGAATTCTTTGGTGGGGGAGAAGTGAAGGAGCCCGACGAGAGCAATGCAATGGATGAGCGCAATTAATGGTTTACATTTAGACTCTGATGCAGAAATGTGTAAATAAATTTGAGAACGGGTAAAAGCAGAAGACTGACCTATGCATATGGAAGCAGCTTTTTAAGCGTGACTGTCTGAGACTGACTAGAATAAACGGTCTGAGCGAGGTTGTTTTTCCGTGCGGGTCTCTTTGACACGTTCTTGTGCGAGTGGTTGGCGTGAGCCTTGGAAGGGTCAGTCTAGGTCACACTTGGAGACGAGAGACAGACTCGTTTGAATTTTCCACTAGCGATTGCGCGCCATCTCTTTTTAGCGCCGCTGTGCGTCTTTAGCTTTGGAAAGTTGGCGATCGCAGACGTCGAGAACGCGCGCAAAAATGACTGGAACATGGTCAAAGTATGACAAGTCACGTGTATACATTTCTTGTAGTCAGTGACCATGGCAGACCCGCAAGACGATGCAGATCGCGTACGTTGCGACGATCTCTGTCGACGATCAAACTCATCTTTTTATTCCTTCAGATCCGCGCAAAACGTCTCGCAAAGCTCCAGGCAGCACCGTCGTCCGATACCCCAGGCCCATCCACCGCATCAGCAAAGCCATCGCCCCAGCCAAAACGAGGCTCTTCAACTCCATTGCCTACCCCTCCGCCTGTACACACACCCGCCAAAAGAAAGACGCTCCCACTCCCAAAGCTTGATTTCCACACATGGGAAGACGAGACCCTCACACAGATATTCATGGTCACGCTCAATGTACGTGCAATGACATAGCTCACCGTACGCTCCATCTCACAATCAACAGCGTTCTGTAGCAGAGCGCAGCAACTACGATCTCGTGTGGCTCAATGGCCTCGCGGATGAACTCGCTTCAGAGGGATACCGTGCGTCTGGTTCGCCTTCATCCATCCATAGCTAAGCAGAGGCGCATGGAACAGCCTCGACGATGAACCTCACGGGGGATATTGCCGATCGCATTATTTTCTCTCGCTTGGAGTTGGACCCTCAGGCAATGTCGTGAGTCTGATCGACGTGTCCTCTTTATTTGCCACAACCCCTCGTCTAGGGATGATCCCGAACAACTGGCTGTCCTTGCATCGCTCCCATCCCAGATGACCCTGTACGAGTACTTGGTTGGCTGTTGGAAACGCCTCAATACCGCAAAGGCGAACCTGATCAAAAAGGTTGGAATAATCATTAGCGTTGGTCCACAGCGTTCATGTGTCGCTTCACAGGGTCCGGTCAATGATATACAGCAAGCATCCGTCCTGCTCGAAAAAGTCCGAGATCTCGTGATCAGTTATGCCGGCCTCACTCTGCAAGATCCAGAAATGTTTCCCCAACCAGCAGGGTGTGTCCCAAATCGTTTGCATCATGCATCATCCTTCTGATGCTTCGCACAGGCGAGCAATCGGCCCATCTGAACTTGTTGGCTCGTTGTTGTCTCTGTCTGCGCTCTCTACCCCGCTCACGACTGCATCCTCCCCGAGTCACGCTCTCTCTCCGACAGAAGTCGAACCATTCCTGCAAGATCTTGCTCACCGTTTCGAACCTGAAAACGAAATCGATGGCGTCCTCGGACCGGTCGTGCGTCAGCTGTTGTTCCACCCGTCTCTTTTCAGAGCCGAGGGCCTAGCAGGAGGTGATTCTTCCTGGCGAGGCGTAGTTGGTGGCATGGAAGCACTCGTTTCCATCAAGTGCATAGCAGTCATGTTGACCAGACTGGACGAGTGGAATCCACCGCATGCGACAGCCCCTATATTTGAAACGGTCACCTTGATGGGTCCCTTGTGTCGACTCGGGGCATTCAGCAGGGAATGGGTGAGATAACACACTCATATCAGTTATCGGCCGTAACCCTCTTTACAGCCTTCTATCGCACAAAATTACTTTTCCGAACCAAGCAAACGCACACGGAATGATGTAGAATCTTCGACCGCAAGCCTGCGAGGGACAGTCAAGAGCTTGCAGGTAAGCAACTCATAGTAAGCTGAATGTCGACTGTTAACACTACACCCACAGTCGTCACTCTTTCAAATATTCAACACTCTCGTGCGCGCATCTCCAGAATCCAGGGAAGCAGTATTAGAGTACTTTGCTACCGCAATCAAGTTAAATGTTAAGCGTGCAGGCATGCAAGTGCGTGGCATGTTTGGACCATTCCCGCAATGCTTCTCAAACGATTTCTAGGTGGACCCACAAACAGTCGCAACCGATAGCTTCATGTTCAATTTGCAAAGTGTTCTTCTTCGCTTTGCGGAACCTTTTATCGATGCTCAATACTCCAAAGTTTGTCACGCCCTGATTTGGCACGGTTCTTGTTTCTGATAATCTCGATAGATGGATCGCATCGACCCGTTGTACTTTGCTGTTTCGAAGCGTATGGATGTGAGCGAAGAGACGCGCATCAAGGCCACGTCTGAGGAAGCGAGAGAATGGGCAGAAGCAAACAGGGGCAAGGGTAAGTCGTTTGACTACTGGCAATCGACCGGACGCCCTTTATCCCTAGGTCAGCCGCGACGCCAAACTTTATCTCCGAGATCTTCTATCTCTGCAATGCCATGGGTCATTACGGCTACCTGAGAACCACGCAGACGTACGATGACTTTGCCCATCATCACGACGAGCTACAACGTCACCACGATATGATCAATGGCGATGGTTCTTGGATCGGTGTCAGTCGCACACATTCCTCGGTCTGCTCTGTATTCACGCTCTTTGCAGAGTCCCGTCCATGCACGGACAGAAGCAGCCATGAACCAAATGAAGGTGCGCACGCTCAGTTCGAAGGATATCTGACGTTCGCCGTCTGATTTGTCATCCAGGCGGAGATGGCGAAAATTCAAGCGCAACAGTTTGCGTTCCGGGTGCAACTGCTCGAGCCAGACTTTATCTTCCGATACATCGGTTTTACCAATTTCGTCTCGGCCTGGCTAATACGACGAGCTGACCCGAAAGGTTTGCACCCCACTCCCCCGGTCGAGTGCGTTTTTTGTTCCTGGTAAATAGCGACATTTCCGTTGAACTTTTAGCAGACTGCCGCTCCCTGAGGAAGTTCCAATGGCATTCAGAGTGCTTCCTGAATATATCTTGGCAGACGTGGTGGAGTTTTTCCTTTTCGTTATTCGGTACGATTTTTTTTCGTTTCGACGCTTCCAACGCGCATTCATGGGCGAATTCTTCAGCCACTCGCCGGATAGCTTGAATTTATCTGGAAAAGACGATTTGCTGTTGTTCGCTCTCACGTTCTTGACCTCGACCTGGTATATCAAGAACCCTTTCTTGAAGGCCAAGATCAATGAGGTCTGCATATGAAACGGTCGCGGTGGAGACAACTCTGATATTGTCATAGGCATTGTTTTACGGCGTCCTACCATACGGACATGAACGAAGGGGAATCTTGGACGAAACGCTGAACGGCCATCCCTTGGCAGTGAAACATCTGATCCCGGCATTGACACACTTTTATGTCGGTGGGTATACTCACAGGTCTTGCATACATTCTAATGATGACACTACGATTTCAAACAAGAGGTCGAACAGACGGGAGCAAGTTCGCAGTTTTACGATAAATTTAGTGAGTATACTCGTTTGACCGTTCATGTATTTTCTGACCCGTAATCTACTCGCCAGATGCCAGGCAAATGTTTCGTTTCTGCTGTTGAGGTATGGGTCTGACAGCCCCTAAAGGAGGAACGTCGCATACATTCTCAAAGCGATCTGGGGTAATCCGGTTCACAGGCAGGCGCTCAACAAGGAGGCACTGTGAGTATGGTGTCTCATTGTAAAGACGTGTGTTTACGGGTCCTTGAAAGGAACGTTGAAAAATTCGTTCGCTTCATCAATTTGATGATCAACGATGTCACCTACCTCATGGATGAGTCCCTGAGTGAACTGACGCAGATCCACAACATTCAGACTGAGATGCGGGACCAAACCACTTGGGACGCTCGCCCTGCTCAGTACCGGCGTGAACGCGAGAACACGCTCCGCGGGCTCGAGCGTCACGCGTCCAGCTATACTACCCTCGGCAAATCGACCGTGGAGCTGCTCAAGGACTTTACTGCAGAGACCAAGACGCCGTTCATGATGCCCGAAATTGTGGACAAGCTGGCTGCGATGCTAGACTACAACCTTGAGGCGCTCGTCGGTCCCAAGTGTAGCGAGCTGCGCGTCAGGGAGCCGGAGAAGTACCACTTTGATCCGAAGCAGCTGCTGAGCAACATCGTCCAGGTGTATCTGAACTTGAGCGACCGGGATGAGTTTGCGCGTGCGGTCGCGAACGACGGGCGGAGTTATAAGAAGGAGCTGTTCGAGAGGGCGATGGAACGAGCGAGGAAGATGGCTCTGAAGTCGGAGCCTGAACTCGAGCAGATGCGATTGTTCGTCGTCAAGGTCGAGGAAGCGAAAGTGGTGATCGAGGCCGAGGAAGACTTGGGCGACATCCCGGACGAATATTTGGGCAAGATTCTACATTATCGCGACGCGTCTACTCTGAGACTGACATATCATCGTTAGATCCGCTCATGTTTACGTTGATGCGCGATCCGGTTGTTCTGCCTTCCTCCCGAGCCATCATCGATCGTTCTACGATCAAATCGCATCTCTTGTCTGATCCCAAGGATCCATTCAACAGAGTCCCACTGACGATTAGCGACGTCGTTCCAGGTGAGCCCTCTTTACTAGGTGTTGCTTTTCTTCGCCGTATTTACTCGAGCCTCCAGACACGGAACTGAAAGCAAGAATAGATGCCTTCGTGACCGAGCGACGCGCCCAGCGAGCCAGATCTAACAAGCCCACAGAAGACGGGGATGTGGTGATGGAGTGATACAACATCGGATTCAATACCTAGACCATGTCGTGTGTTCGTGCAATGAAAATAAATTAAAAGTGTACAGCAGGCAGCTCTACTTTTTTTTCTTCTTGCCTGCTCCGCGACCAAGACTTGTCGCGCCCGCTCTAGCTCTTGCCCATGGCGCTCCCCTCCCAGATTTCGCCTGTCGACCACCGCGCCCCGCTTTCGGCGGTGCCGACGCTGAAGAATTAAGCAAGGTCACAATCCGAGTTCCCCTCGTCCACCAAAATTAAACAACTACCCACCTGGCGACGCCTCCTGCGCCTCCGTCTCGTCCTCATAGTCCGTACCCGCGTCCGTACCCGTCACGACGCTTTCTCGCGGTGTGAACGCCGCCGCTACCGCCGCCGCCTCGTCCCCGCTCTCCTGTGTCAACGCGCTGCTATCGCTGTCCCCGCCAACCAAGCCCGCCATGTCCGCCTTGCCCCGCCGCTTGAACGCCCCCTTGGATCTACGGCCCGGTGCGCCCGACGACGTACCACCTCCGCTGCTCTTGCTCGGCTGGCGTGGAGAGGGAGCAGGCGTGGACGAGGGGATCGAGGCCGTCGCGCGCACGCGGCGGGCGGCGACGAGCGATTCGAGAGACTCGTCTGCAGGGAGGGAGAACTCGTCGCGGAAGAACGGGTGGCGGGAGAGGTTCTCGGAGGGGGAGGGGGAGCGGATCGGGGCGGTGGGCGGGTAGGAGGGGCTCGAAGGGTCGAACGCGTCCGTTTCCTTGTGCGTGCGTGCGTGCGTGCGTCAGTCTGATGGGGGCGAAGGGTGGGGTGGGAGTCGTACCGCGCTCTCCAACGTTTCGAGGTCGTAGCAGGACCTGAGCTTGGCCCAGATGCTGTCGATGGGGATGACCCGGCCAGTGTCGTTGTGGATGGCGTTGCGGATGGTGAGGACATGAAAGTGCTTGTGGGTGCCGACTGGACGGGCACGCATCATGGAGCGGAAAAACGAGATTTCGCCCTCGACGCTGTCGAGAAATTCATCTGGCGTCTGGTTGTCCATCGTGGTCTCTACTAGGTTTGTTTGGCAAGAATGACATTGCGTTAAACAACAACACTACTCTTGCATTTGTAAAGAACCACCAAGTGAAGTGGCCTGTTTAACCGTAGCAAGGGTATAGCAGATGTAAGATAAAGGAGTGAACGGCAGTCAAGTGAAAAGAGTGACTAGTTGGATGGGGTCCGATCTACCAAGATAAGCAAGAGTTTAAACAAAGTGCGTTACTGCGATGCAAGAAAGTGACGGAAAGCGGGATGCACGTTGTGCTACGAGATGATTTGCTTGTTACCTTGGGGCGAAAATGGCAATGAGGACGATGAAGGGAACGTAGGTAAACAACGACACGACCGCCATGATGCGGCATCGAAATCGCCATATTCTCGCGTCTGTCGTGGAGGTCGGATCCCAGAGGCATTATAGGAGAATGGGGAAAGCTCACCGTGTTCTATTTGGGGGTCATCAATCGTAACGCCCTTTTCGGTGTCGACGTCTCCGGCGAATCTTGTCCTTGGGACACGGAGGAGAAGCCCAGCTATCCACCAAACAGGAAACAACAAGAACCCGAGAAAAAAACACCATGCTTGTATTGGTGAACCTGCTTCGTCTTCGGTCGTAAATCGAAGACCCCATGGCGTATCACCACGTTTCTTCGGGGGCTTGCGAGGATCTCGCATGTGGAACTTGGCCGACTTGCTGATGGATGGTGCATGTGGTGAAACGATTGCGCTTATGGGGATCGACATTTGGGACATGGATTGATGACGTTCATGGCGTTTGGTCGTGCCGGGCGTGGGAGGTTGACGGGAACGATTGGATGTAGCACGGGAAGGTGTGCGAGGTGGAGCAATGCGACCGCCCGTGCTGCTGGACAGAGACGAGAAATGGTGATCGCGAGTTGCAGACCGTGGTGTTTCATGCATGGACGGTGCCCGCGATTGCACAGGTGTGGCGAATGGCGACGTTGACGACAGACGGGCGCGTTTCCGATGATATGACGACGGGGCGTATGAGGAGTTTGAAATCCGCTGACCTTTGTTTCGGATTAAGCACAAGGGCGGATAGAGCGGTGAGACAAGGGTAGATGTGAATGGGACTCACTTCGAACTTCAGTAGGGAGGAGGAACGTTGTGTGCTGTCCTTCCTTCTTTTGTTCTGGGGGCGTCAAGTCTATGTTGTCCTCCGCTTTGCGTTTGCCTCTGCTTTTATCGCTCAAATGCCTAGGCGCAGGCGTAGGGGTGGAGGGCTCTCCCCGCAGGGAAGAAGACATGGGGGAGTTGGTGTCGGAAACTGGACCAGAGAACAGTGAGCGGGAGCGTGTGAGAGCCGAGGAAGGGGTGAGCGCCTGAGGCGACTTTGAGAAGGTCGGCACAGGGTCGGCTAGTCCCGAGGGTGCGCCACTAGCGTCGTTTTTCGGAGCATGCCGCGCTTCGATGACTGATAAGCTGCGCTTGACGTCGGCCATCGGGGGTCTTGTTATGGGCTGGTCGCTGCCTCTGGGGCTTCGGAGACTAAACTGAAGAGAGCGTGGTCTGACCCGGCGGTCTGGGCAAGCACGACGCGTCAGATGGAATAGAGAACACAACAGGGGGCGCACCTGAGAGCGTCGCAGACGCTGTGTGCGGGGGAGGAGGAAGAGGAAGACGGGATGGACGAGGGAAGGGTAATAAAAGTGATGGCGACTGATCTGATTCTGACATTGAAGACCCCGGAACAGTGTCAGGACCCCGACGAGGCGTTTCATGCCCACACAGCCGCAACATCTCTCGCGACACCTCTGCAGGCCACGCTCGATTCGCATGCGAGTTCACCCCCACCGTCGCTTCGTGTGCGCTCCAGTCTGCGCTCGTACGCCGTCCCTGCACATCCGCAGACATGGTCCTCGCACGTCGTCGTGCAACGGAGCCATTGGGCGATCCACTTTCTTGCTGCTCTGCCATCACCTCTGCCCCCTCGGGAAGACTAGAGCGGTAGATCGACCGCCCGAGCCTAAGAGAAAAGGAGGTGAATAAATCGTCCTTGCGGGGGCTGCGACGGGGTGTCGGTAGGGTGTTCAAACGATCACGGAGCACAGTCGGAGCAGTAGGCGTTGACTTTCTACGTGCGGAAAGTGCGGCAGTCAACTCTGGGTGGTCGAGGGGTGGCTTCGATGATGGGTATGCAATGGAAAGGCCCACAGGGTTTTCAGGTGGCGTCGGGTTGCCAAACGTGTGCGGTGAATCAGAGGCTTTTTCTTGATTTGCAGGAGTCATGACGGAAGACACTGCGTGAGATGCTCCATGGGGGGCTGTGTAGGAATGCTGTTTTTGTGGCGTGCGCGGATGCGGCTCGGAGGACAGGGTGTTCGTCGGAGATGGACGTTTGTTATCTCGAGCTGATCTCGTGCTATGGGTCGAATGCCTTTCGTGTGTGCTGTCACGAGCTCGAAAAGGGCCCGTCAGACGGCTCAGCGTGTAGGTGGACAACGCGCTGTCGGTGCTCAGGTGCTTGGGAGATGGCGATTGACTATTCTTGGGATCATCTTCAGAAAGACCGTCAACGTCGAGAAATCGATGGCCGCGTTTCCTTCCAAACGTCGACCATTCGCCGCCGTTAGTGATCTTGGAAATGCGACCGATAGCAAACCCCGATGGAGTGGGTGGTGAGATGTCTACGAACGAATCAGAGGGCAACTCGCCGCGTCCAGAAGTGGGACGGGGTTTGCTGGGCAATCGAGTGCTTGGAGTGAGACCGAGAGGCGCAGCATCTTCGACAATGAACGAACTTGGGTCTTGAAGAATCTTGCGGTCGATTGGCAACTGGACTTCTTGTTCGATGGACTGCGTCTCTGAGGGTGTCTCTGGCGTTGTTCGACGACGAACTAGACGCGAGAGAACGGAAGAGGGCATCGCACTCTGCAGAGGGGACGACCGGTGAGATTTATTTAAATAAGATGACCTCTCCTTTGGGGGTCGCGAACAATACACACAGCACCACCACTCGTTGCTCGTCGTTCTCAACGTTGCCCGGCATGGACCGTCTAGAATCGATCGCGAGTACCATCTCAAACATGACGATATATGACATAAAGGCCATGTATAACCAGGCACGTCCACAAACAAAATTGTCTCCTTCTTCCTTACCGTACACAGGCCAGAAATACCGTTCTCAACATTAGCGAGATGGAAGCCAAGGTCAGAGAGGCAACCAACGACGAGCCCTGGTACGTTATCTCGCCTTGATTAACTCCCCACTTCACATCCATCTCTCTCAGGGGAGCAAGTTCCACCTTGATGCAGGAGATCGCTCAAGGGTGAGCATTCCCGTCGCCACATGTTCTCGTTCTGACCGTCGTTCGAAACAAGGACATTCAACTTGTCAGTCGACCACTTTGCTTAGACCCACAGCCGTCCTTACCCCCTCGCAGCCAAACGTTCAATGAGATCATGCCTTGCATTTACGGCCAGTTCATGGAGAAGGAAGCTCGGCAATGGCGACAAATCTACAAGGTATCTCTACCTCGCCATCTTCGTGCCCGAGCGTTCACCATGCCATTACAGGCTTTACAATTACTCGAGTATCTCATCAAGCATGGCAGCGAGCGTGTCGTCGACGACGCGCGCTCCCACATCTCTACCCTCAAAATGCTTAGAAATTTCCACTACATAGACGACAAGGGCAAAGATCAGGGCCAGAATGGTGCGTCTCTTCTTTCATGTCAACTCATGGCTCATCCTCCGTCAGTTCGCAATCGCGCTCGTGAATTGGTCGAACTACTCTCTGACATAGAAAACATCCGTATCGAGAGACGTAAAGCAAAGGCTGATCGTGGAAAATACACCGGCACTGGCAATGATCCAATGAGCTTCACCGCTGGAGGCAGTCGCTACGGTGGCTTTGGCAGCGATAGTCTAGGCAGTAGCGGTGGATACTACGGCGATAGAATGAGCGGAAGAGACGGCAGGCAATTTAGCTTTTCCGTTTGGATCCCAGCTAATCCGTGTCGTTAGATTTATATTCCGGTGGAAGTTCAGGTGGCTTCAAGGACAGTACAGGCCGACAGGATTTCGAAGAGTACACCGCCGGCGATGACGATACCGTCGTTCGTAGATCCCAATCTATTTCTCGGAGCAACGTCCCTTCTCGCTCTTCGACAACCACGTCCTCTGCGCGCACACAAGCTACGTCTGCTCCAAAGCAAAAGGAACCAGAGGTAGACCTCCTCGGTGGCTTCGATGATGCGCCCATCAACTCGCCATCTGCAACGACCGGCGCCAGCTCCAATAAGGCACTCCCTTCCTTGACTGGATTCGACGGTCAGACCCTTTGATCCATCTCTTGTTTTACGTGCTGACGTCTCGACAGATGACGACTTTGCTGATTTTCAAGCCGCACCCCCTCCGGCTTCTCCACCCCCCACTCGGTCGGTGACTCTGATGGAGATGCTCAACACCTCACCCCTACCAAGCCGTGGTAGCGCTGCTGCCGCCCCCGTTGGCCCGGCACTGCGGTCAACATCCCCGCCAGTTTTCAACGCACCGCTCAGGCCGCTTTCCGCTGCTGCCAATAACAAACCATATACCCCGTCACAGACCTTTAGTGCCTCAATGTCACCCACGCCGACGCCGAACACCCTCTGGACGTCGTCGCGGCCGCTCTCGCCCACCACCACTGCCAGGTCCTCGTCTACGCCTGTCTCTCAGACGTCGAACAAGTCACCAGCTTCTAACGCTCCTCTGCCGGCTAGCAAAGGCCTCTCCGGATTCGAAGACCTGTGGTCCATGTCCCTCGGTGCCCCGTCGTCGTCCTCCAGCACCACAGCCAAATCCGCGACTTCTGGGAAATCGATCAAGGATATTGAAAAGGAACGGGCCCAGGCGGGCATCTGGGCAGCGTCGTCGTCATCTCAGAAACCCAGTGGCGGCGCCACTGCGGGTTTGGGAAACGCGTTTGGGGATTTTGGGTCCGTCAAGGCAGGCAACGCGACGGGCGGTGGGGATGATCTGCTGCTTTGAAAGGGTTGCTGTGGGTGTCTCTTTGGAAATTTTAGGACCTGGTTCTCGTTTACCATGCTTCCGAGCTCGATAAATAATTGTCCGCAGTCGCATTGTGCAAAAGAGAGAGGGGAATGAGTGAGCAAATTAAAAAGTACAGATACAATCATCATCGTTCACTGCAAGAACGGGGGAAAGAACCGTCAGAAATAACAAATTAGAGGATTCGCGGCAAGACAAAGGCGATGATCGAACGAAGAACAAAAGTAGTGGTACATCTCAAATGCCCGCCATTTGCATCCTGGGCTGACCTACGGTCTGACTCGATACTTGTGCCCCTATTGCGCCAGGGACCTGCTGTCCCTGAGCAGTCTGGGCAGCTTGGTTAAGCACCAGCCCTGGTCCCATAACGAATGCCGGAACGGTCTTTTCCTCCAAATCAGCGTATCGCACCGTCATCTCTTTCCGCTCCTTGGACCATGATTCGGGATCCCACCATGTATAGCTACCTGCCTCGCCCCCCGGGATTTTCGTCGACGGTGCGCTGCCACTTTCCTTAGTTATCCAGATCCGGAGATCCTTGTGGTATCGCCAGTTCCGATTCCACCTATCAGTCGTGCACATCAGTGCGAATTACGGCAGTCCGAGCAAGACTTACAGTTCCTGAGCCGCGATTTCCTGCAATGCATCTCTTGGACTGGAGTAGAACATGTAGAATAGCGTCTCATCGCTAAAGGCCCCAGCTTTGCTTGGTCCGGGTGGCGGAGGCTGCACATTATAACATGAAGGAAGGTGGAAATCTGGTTCGACGCTCCGTGCTGCTGACTGATCGGCCCATGGGGTTATGAATGTCGAATACAGGTTCCTTGGCAAGACATGGTCGACAATTCCCCTGTATGCCATAGAACCCGGGACTCACCCCTCGTAACCCATGTCTAGGCCGACCGCGCCTAAGTCTGTGCCAACGCTACTGAGACCGCCATCGGCATCGACGCTCGCATTCTTTATCATGGCAAGCAACCCCAAGAGTCCCCACCTGTCAGCGGCCGAAATAAGGACTTGCTGAGCAGGCGTCTGTGGGTGATGATGGGGTTGATTTTGAGCATGTGCAAGGGAATTATGCAGCTGTGCGTGAGGAAGGGGAGGTTGTAGTGAATGGTTTCCATTTGATGCGTACCCGGGTGGTCCGGGTGGTGGAACGCCAGGTGGAGCGTTGAGATGTTGCTGAGACTGCTGCGTCTGAGATTGTGGATTATTGCTCGAGTGGACCTGTTGTGCTTGTGACGAAGGTTGCGCTGGGGCAGACTGTAGGAGCGTTTGAGATTGCGATTGCGACTGGGACTGCGTTTGAGCAGCAGACGCGGAGCCGTTTGGTTGTGAAGGTGGCAGATTTGTATTGGGAGCGTTCCATGCCGCATGAGATACTTGGTTAAGTTTCAAGGCATAATTTTGCTTCGAGATAAACAGGTCATGCGAATGATGATGATGATACACATGATGGAAACTTACCCTTTGTTTATCAGCGTCACCCTGGGATTGGAAACCAGGGTGAATGCCACGCAGGTTGAGCATTCCCGGTGTGCCCGATGCTAGCGCCGAAGAGGAGAGAGAATTTGCGTTTGGTTGCTGAGCCCCATTCAATGAGCCTAGCATGTTGGAGCGGTGATCGCTGAAGCCGTTCAAGCCAGGTGGATGGGCTGGAGAGTTGTTCTCTGACGATTGCGGCTGATTCTGAGACTGGCCTGGTTGGCCACCCAAAGCGGGAAAATCCTCTGGGCCAAAGTCTCTCGGCTGCGCGCCTGTTACTGCAGGGGTAGAGCCACCCTGTCCGGCCTGAATGGCGTAGCTGGTCGCACTCGATTGGGGTGGATTTGTGGCAGAGGATGCGAGGGAGGGAGTAGGGAGTGAGGAGGGAGTGTTGTTGTTGGATGCGGGGTTGGACTGAGCGAGCGATCCTAGTGCGGGGAAGTCGCTAGGATCGAATCCGACTTCGCTGGCTGAGGATACGGAGGGGGCTGTTGCGGGTGTTGCTGCGGGAGGGTTTGGGCTGACGTGGGGAGGGATAGAGGAGGCGCCATTCTGAGCGAGAACTGCTGGAGTGGCAGCGAAAGGGAATGACACAGACTGTGGCTGTTGTCTCTGTAAAAACGGAGATTGTGGTACTGCTGGTGTTCGGTGCGGTGGGTTTTGTTGTTGGAGTGCGGGTGCGGGGTAGGAGCGCTGTTGTATGGGATACTGGGAGGTGGGGTAGGGCGATCTGAACTGAGAAGACAAACCAGCGGGAGGTGCGAGACTCGGTGGTCGCTGTGGTGGTTGACCTAGAGAGAAATAAGCTCAAGACCGAGAACAACCGTAAAAACCCACCTGGTCTGTTCATCGTCGTCTTGTGTTTTTTTCTTTTTTTTTTTTTCTGTTGTCGCGATAATTCTCTCGAGCGTTGTTGTCGTTTATTTGGTCAATGGACCTCCTCTCAAACTTCGAGGTCCTCACTCTCCTACGCGAACTCGACGCGGATCACATCGCACGCACAAAACACGCTCTACGCATAAAGAAAGACGACGACCCAGTACAAGATACACACACACAAGATGTCTCCGAAAACCTACGCACCGTCGAACTCGAGGTGACTCAGCCAACACCCCCCCATCTCTCGCCCTGACACCCCCCCTCCCAGGCAATACAGTACCTCTCTGCAGAGTACCAGCCCACTTCACACCAATCAGATCGTGCCATATCTCAGCTCGTCCGCGATCTTGCACCCTTCTCCCTCACAAAAGCAGAGAAACTCCAGATCGTAAATCTTGCCCCGACAGAACCAGTCGAACTCTACGTCGTATGTACCCCTTCGCTGGCCTCCCCCCCGTTCACGCCTCTCCTTTGTCTCAGATCGTCGAAGAACTCGAGGATCGTCTCGGTGACAGCATGCACGACATACTCACCATTGTTTCAAACTCCTTGTCCGCCACCGCACCTCCCACCGGCCCACCCTTGACAATTCAACCCACCCAAGTCGAGATATACGACGCAGCGCAGAGTTGGGAACACGACGCAGATGATGTCGAGTTCGATGACCTGGGGGAGGGCACCGGGGTTGAAGGTGATCTCGATATGGAAGACGACTAAGCCAATCGGCAACAGCAAGTATAGGATTTTACTGTCAAACATCCTTGATTTGCTCCTCGCACCACTCCCATAGTGCACGTCCCAACTCCGGATCATGCGCATCCTCGCGAGATAACCCAACCCTTGCCCACGGAACCAGATACTGTTCACATCTTTCAATATCACGTTCGACGTAAATGTCTTGCAAACCCACCTTTCCCCCAAGATCTGCAGCGGCAGGGGACGTAGCCGCATACACCTGCGTGAGAGCTCCAAGGGTCGTATCATACAATCCCAGTTCCTACGCTCTCATCAGTGGGTCAGCTCTTATTTCCATCATAGGGTCCCTACCATGATGTTGCGAGTGATCGATCCCATGTGGCGCTGCAGATCAGACCGTATATTCCCTGGGTTCAACGAGATAGACACGATGCCGTCGGCTTTATACCTCCGGTCTAACTCTGATGCGAGCACGACGTTTCCCTTTAGGTATTTCTCTCTCTTGAGTCCCCTCAAGGGAAACATGCATCCATTCTACTCACATACTTGCTCTGGCCATAGAGCTGAAGGGTCGACAACTTCTTACGAGAAGCCGTGTCCTTGAACGTTTCGAACTTCAAAAAGCCGAACGTATGTGCAGAAGACGACACCGTGACTATTCGAGCCATGCCGGTTGAGATCAGCAACGGTAGCAGAAGTTTGGTAAAGTAGTGGTGCCCTGTTTATCATTCCATTCAGTCACATTTCCGACATAAAAACACCATATATTACCGAGGACGTTGGTGCCAAACTGAAGGTCGTATCCGTCTGACGTCAGGTGAGAGGTAGGGGGAAACATGACACCGCTGACCCCGAACGTGAATGGGAATCTTTGTAACCAGTCGTCGTACTCACGCGTTGTTAATAAGAACGTCCAACCGGGTCTCCTTGCTGTCGGTAAAATTTAGCAGGATACCTCCACGAATAAAGAAAGTCCACCTCAGAAATTCTTCTGCTGCAGTTTTGATAGCTTTGAGATTAGCGAGGTCAAGCTTCAAGAAAACCGCCTCTTTTCCTGTGCTGGTCTTGAGCTCCTCTATTGCAAGCGCACTCTTGGCCTGATCCCTAGCGGCGAGGTATACCTTTGCATTGTGCTGGAGTAGAGCCTGTCCGCAAGTTAATGAAGTCGTCTCACCATCTGAACGCACGAAAAAATACCTTTGCCGTTTCCTTACCGATGCCTGTGTTAGCTCCAGTTACAATGACCACCTTACCAGTCAGGTCTGGTATGTCGCTGGCACTGAAGTTGGGTTTCGGGGGGAAACATTGGCTCCACAGGGACAGGTAAACGCCCATTGTCGGTGACCGACGAAGTCCGTGTCGACAGGTTCTTATGGTAGCGGACGGTCGTCACTGTTCACACCGTATATGCTAGCAACGTGATATTCCTGCGTAAGGTTGATGGATAAACCCGGAAATCGCAACCGGCAAATTTAGAAAGCTGGCACGCCTGTGGAAGTTCTTGACCGGTGCCCGAAGCCGCGCCAAATATAGTCTAGGCTTGAACACTTTCAAGTGAACATTGACTCGTCGGGTGCCACGATGGAACCTTACCTTCGTTGGCCATAGGCGTGTTTGCTCGGTCTGCCAAGCTCCTAGTCGACATCAATCTGTCCAAGCGTGAAGTCGTAGTGAATGTGCTTGATACTTAGATGAACGTCAGTCCCTCGATGATCTCGACTTTATGAAGTGTAAGAGAGTGTAAAATACAACATGTCTCTTACAAGGCAGAGCGACTTCACCCCAATTCTACAACATGACCTACGCGCGCTCCTGGGGAGCAAGACAAGAATGTTTCAGCATCCAAGGTCCTCATCAGTCTCACGAACAATACTAACCTTGAGTCTCGCAATTGAAGTTATGCACGATGGCTACGCTGAGGATTGTCTCAACTTCCTCTCCATCTCCGTTTTCCAGATAACCAATCAATACGATCCCGAACACGAATAACATCGCCATGCATTGTGGGATCGTACTTGCATTTTGAACACTGTATGTCCTATTTTTTTTTTCTTTCTCGATGATGCCAATCATATCTGGATATATCGCAGCCCGATCGTATTTGCCAGCATCAGCCCCTCGACACGTCCACCTGAGCGGTCCGACGGTCAAACCATCCGGCATGAGCTCCGGATCGCGACAAAAGTTGAAGTCACCAAGGATATCGAATATCTTGCATGCGACTTTTGACGACTTCTATAGTATGTTTCGGAAAACAGCATCGCTGGCAAACTCTCGAATCAAGTTAAGGAGGTTCCACTTCCATGGCCCGATTTCCACCGGCCAATAGTCTTCCGCAAGGCTGCATATCGCGCAAGCAAATTTGACGAACTGGGTTAGTGAGTGTGAGATAAGAGCCCGGGAGGATGGGGAGAGTGAGCTGAGAGTAGAGTCCTTCATCCTATACCGAGTTTCTATCTTTAGTCTGAACAGGTCCTGCGAGCCGCAGAAGTTTCTGGGTGAGCTTCCTGAAGATGAACTCGTGAGTGGAATCTAGTTCCTTCGCCTTCCTAGAGTCTCACCACGTGGTGTCGAGTGGTGGAGTACCCGAAGGGGGGCTCGTGAGCTCACGTTCACTCTTTGTCTGACCTTGTAAAGTCCAACAGTGAAGTACTGGATGGCAGAACTAATGTCATTTTGGATCGCAGGCGGGAGAAGAGCCCATGTTCCGAATCACGTGAACTCTTCAGGTCCTCGCGAACGACATCCCCAGAATTCGCGGATCTATGAACAGGAAGTCATACTAAAGCGCTGGGTCTAGCCGGAACGGAAGAGACGCACGCGGGGTGGGCACGCTGTGCAGTGCCGGGGCATAATACTTGAGTATACTAATCATGGATGTGTCAGAATAGCTCGTGAGATCAGTGACCGCTGTCGCAACACATATGGTAGGTTGCATGTGCGCGAGCCGTTCGGCGGCATATGTAGTATATGAGATGTGGAAACTGAGCTGTTCCGCAAGCTCATCTGTATGAACGTTTTCCGCATAAGCCCATGAATCTGGAAACGATGTATTAATGTGTCATAAAGGTGAAGGCTGCTTGTGCCAATCCACTGCCATAAATGGTCGATAGCCAACCTCGCAGGACAATCCAGATCGCCCTGGATTTCGTCGAGAAGCCAGGGTTTGATCATCATCGACTTCATAATCCTAAATCTCAAGGTTGAGACGTTGGACTCTCCAAGGGTAAGGTCGCGTTGTACTTTGTCCTACACCAAATTTCGCTCGTGTCCAGCTCGGGAGTTTGCACGCGAGCCATCTGGATGATCATGATCGCACCCGTGAGACACGTGATACCAGCCATCTCCATCGAATGCCACTGTGCGCCTTTGCGCATCACGTCGTATTGTGGGGCAGCACAACCCGTGCAAAACAGACGCGAGCATCAGCGTGAGGCGGACACGAAAGCTTACCTAGAACTGCCATAACTTGAAGTTGCAGCTGGAGGAAGAACTCGCACAACAAATACCCACGCCACACTGCCCAAGCTACCAGTGTCTCTCAGAAAAAGGGTCCAGGAATCCACTGGCACTGGTGGACGCTTGAAGCACGAGGTCTGCCACACTCTTTCCTCTTCTCAATCTATCCTTGACGCGGACAGGGATGGAATCTGAACGGGCCAGTAACTAATATCACACAGATTCACACTCCGAATCGATCAACCCGCAACGTTGTCATCAAGACACAACAGCACCATCATCAAGGCGAGATGGAACCCAGACAGAGGGACTTACAAACAGGAAAAATGGGGCTAATACCCGTGGCAGCTGCATACAATTCAATATCAAAAAGCCAAGCTGCATGATACATGAGGACAGTACACGTTGGTCGCAAAACTCATTTGAGTAAATCCAGGGAAACTGGCCCGTCAGGAAGACACGTACAGGATTTTTTACAAGCAAAAGAAGATTCCCAGGACTAGACTGCGCTTGAAAGAAACAGCGTACAAGGAGAAGAAGAGGTCTTACCTAAAAGACGCAGCTCGTGCATGAATCCCCGGAACCGTTGTATTACAACGCCCATCTCACGATATTATTCTTTCTGTCCTCTTCGTTCTTGGACACGCTGTAGCGAGGACTGAGGCTATACCAATACACGTTCCTGCAGTCGTATCGATCATGGCTTCTGCGTGCGTAGCGAGGTAGGCATCTGTTTCTGGGTTGAAAGACGGTGGATTACGCTTGCAAGCATGAAAACGATCCAAGGCTGCTTCGATCAGTTTCGCAGCATAATCGAGTCCCCCTGCATATCCAAATGTGCAGTATCTTTGCCCTTCCGGATGACTAACAAAATATTTCCAAATGCCTTGTCGAACTTGTGTTCCTTCATAAAGGAGATGTCCTAAAGGAACAAAGACTGGGATTCGGAAAAGGTAATGACCTTTAAGATTGCCTCACACTCGTTATAACCATCGCATCTATCGCAGCATTCTCCATCTCGCGTACGACCGGATGAGCCAAAACATCGCTGGTAACACAAGCAGCAGCAGGACCGAATCGAAGTCTGACATATGAAAGCACCGGTCATTTCTTGGCGCTTGAGTGCCATTGGATATCCCCAAGCTCGTTTCTATATGCTTCTCGATCATGCACTTCCTGCCCCATGGCAGCCACCCACGTTTCGTTGTCAGCGACGGATTGGCCAAGGCTCTTCTGACGACGTAATTCACGATATTGGGGATGGCTTCTGGGAAACAAAATGCGAAATAAAGGTCGACCTACGTCACTCCCATGAGAGGATGTCGTATAGGGTCTTCATTCCAAGGCAGCTTCCGCCACAAAAACACAAGAGCCGGCGCATCTTTCCCTGAAGAATGCTCTCTATGCAGATTGTCTGAGCTCAGACAAAGGGAAAAAACAGAACGATGCGTACAGCAGATCATTAAGCAAGAAGGCTGCCGTATTGTAGCCAATAAGTCCCATCACCCATTCATAGGTAGAGAATAGTCACAACTAATGAGGAAGCGAACAAAGGCGCGTCACATTCTTCCATTACCTGATGAGCAGGTTAAGAATGAACAGACCGATGCAGGATATCAGACGACCACCTTCTCGGATCTCTCCGTAAGCATGTCTCGTGTCTGTATCCATGCTCTGAATGAGACTTCGTCCTTGAGATGGGGATTAGATACGCTCCCTGGGTCCTTGCTAAGCAGTGAGAGAAGGTTAGAGGGACGATATACTTGGGTAGACATTAGGAAGCAGGACGGTGTGCTTCTGCATTGATATGCACCTCGGACTCGGATTTGATGGTTTCGCATCCGTTAGCCGAAACAAGCGGGACACTGAGACGATGCAGCGACAATTGACAACCAGATCATCCACATGGACCATGGTGGCCAAACCCGCCGCATCACCATTAGACCCAGCATCGATATTCTCTCCGAAATGCTTTCCGTGTTTGTCCATTCTCCCGTACCCAGACCTGGAGCAAGTGTGCTATGTATCCGCGCACGTGGGCAGGAGGGTGTGCACGTGGTCGAAGAGAGGGCAAACAGGCGTGCGCGCGAATGCGCACGAGATGATGGGAGGGAGAACACAATTCCGGTCCGCGCATGTGCTAGTAGTCCCGTAGGATGGAGACAGGGGCTTCGGATCCCGCCGCGCCAAATATAGTCTAGGCGTGAACGAACACTGACAGTCCCTCTATGCCACGATGGAATCCTTACCTCCGTTGGCAACAGGCGCACATGCGACGCACTGTAACAGGTGTTTGCTCGGTCTGCCAAACTCCCAGGTCGACATCGATCCATCCAAGTGTGTGACATTCGTCAGTGACTTTAATCCATCATGATCATCCGAACAGACTGGCTTTGGCTTTCTACTGCATCGGGGCGTTAGACCTAACCGGCCAGTTCGCAAACGGAAGCACGAACGTATCAGACAAGGAGGCTTGGAGGAAATGGATATGGGCGCAGCAGATCCGTAAGGAGTTCCGCCGCGCTCGAAGTTATGAGAAAATTAACGATATTGGAATGGCTCCCAGGGGGACCATGCGGAACTGGCTTCCGACCAGGGGGTTACATGACGACCAACGTAGAGCCGGTGATTGGTTTCGTTATCCCTAGCCCCAAACTTCACTGACAACGTGTGCCAGCCGAACTTGTATTCCGAGAGCTCTCAGAACCCTCCTCATGTTATCTTGACATACACTGCGATGCTCTCGCTCGCGATACTTCGTGATGATTTCACTCAGCTGGATCGCCTCGGGATCGTCAGATTCTTACAAGCTTGTCAGCGTGAAGACGGAAGGTAAACATTTATTTGCTCACTAACTTCTTCGTTCAAATGCTGATCAAGGGGAATCTTTTTCAGCTTTTCCTCGGAGCCTTATGGGGGGGATGCCGACGTGCGAACAACCTACTGTGCTTTTGCGATTAGTAACATGCTGAACGATTGGTCGGGTGTACGGATCGAATCCGCGCTAAGATTTATCGCGGCCTGCAGAGTAAACGTTTCCCCCAAGTCGCGCGCACGCTCTGACGGATGGTCACCCCAGACTTATGAAGGCGGGTACGGTCAGGTCCCTTTTGCAGAGGCAGCAGGTATATCATGTTGCAAAGCCTCTAGTTTGTTTCTGATGGCCGCAGGGGGTCCCACGTATTGCGCATTATCATCGATCTTCCTTGCCGACAAAGGTTCCTCCCTCGCCAGCAACGAGAGGAAACAGACCATTCGATGGCTCACTCAAAATCAAACACCGTCCGGTGGTTACCGTGGACGGACAAATAAAGAGGCAGACGCTTGTTATTGTTTCTGGTGTGGTGCCTCTTTATCGGTAAGTTTCGACGACACGTTCGATGATCGCCGTCGTTGGTCCGTTTGAAATCCCACGGTCAGATTCTCGGAGCGCAAGAACTTGCGTCCGAACGGTCGCTCGCCCAATTTATCGCATCTTGTCAATTCAAGTTTGGCGGGATTTCCAAGGCTCCAAAGGAACATCCCGGTCAGAAGCCCCCGGTGCTTTGCTGCCTCCGACGGGAACGCTGACTCTCCGTTTCAAGACCCTTATCACACCTATCTGTCGTTAGCGGCGATCGCGATGTATCCGCCGTCAAACGCCATCGAGAATAGTTGGAAGCTCCAGCCATTGGATCCGTTATTGAATGCGAACGAGGCCACTTCTAGCTGGGCTAGGAAGTATATTCCAGGTAGATCATAAGTTGAGCTGTTATGCTTAGTAGCTGTGTGCAAAAAAGGGGCAGGTATGGGCTTTCCAATCAACGGTATATCAGAATATGTAACATGAAACGACTTGGAAGTTGTCGTCTCTGGTAGTATATCGGATAGTACACCCGCCTGTCACGCGGGAGAGCGGGGTTCGACTCCCCGCCAGAGAGCTACTTTTTGTTCGTCACTTGCTGCTTCTGCTTACGCAAGTTCACTTTCTGTTCAGCCTGGCCACTACTTTTTCGTCCGTCCACTCAACATTTTATGGCTTTCAACGGTTTCGAAGAGAGCACACCCTGGGAAATCTCCAAAGTGGAATCGGGCGACATTGTCAAAGATGCGATCCGGAAAGAACAAGTGCTCAAGTAGGTTCCCCCCTCTCTATCTCCGCCTTCTCGCGAAACCCCTCCGTAAACCTTGACGTGTGCCTCTGACAACGCACGCCGTATTTAGGGATATTGTCGCTGCACAGGGCGATCTGAGAGGTGGGTGAAAATACGTGTCGGTGCTGAACAATGAGCAACCAACTTTTTTTGCGCGACAGCCCTTGTGTCGCGCGTGCATAGCGTTCAGGCTGACGTCGACAAGCTTACGTCCGAGAACGCGATGCTGCAGACGTACATGGACAATCTGACGATGCAAGTGGCGAGACGCAAGTGATACACACACACGCTGGGCTGGAGGGGGAGGTGTGGAGGGCGTACGAGGCGCAACGGATCATGTTGGGATGTGATCATCACCATCATTGTGGGTGAGTATTCCACTTCCCACTTGCTCTCTTGCCTTTCTTCCTTACCCCTCTCGGAATTCAGTTGAGAGGACGCTGCAGCTCGGACTGCCGTGCTGCTGCGCAGCGCTGAGTCATGCCCAAAGCAGGGCGCCCGTCTTGGACAGAGCCTGTTTTCTGCAAGAAGCTGGGAGGAAGCAAGTCCAGGGCTGTCTCAGGAACCTTGACTCGCATTTACCGTGACCAGTTTCTTGTATTGTACATCATGACGTCTAGCATCCGATAGGATGCTCGGCTGTAGCGACGATGCGTTATCACGCATTTCAATGTGGTCGAAACACCCCTGAATTACACTTCTAGTGCCCTGCTAAAAGGACCACTGGCACAATCAACAAAATTCATTTTCCACACAATTTTGATTGCGCGAACCGATGTAAAGTCACGGATGCTCGTCGAAGGAACGCTGATGCCCAAAGATGCTGCAACATAGATCTCTTGACGTCAGACTTCTAGATCGATTTGTTAAGCTCCTCGAACTCCTCCCCATAAACGTGACATCGCCTCCCGGACAGGTTTCAAGGGTACGGCCGGCACGCCCACAGCATATGATCAGTTATATGATCCGTGAAGGGGAATGACGTGCGGTTGACCTATCGCCTCTTTGGGGTCTGAGGCTGAGTATCAACGATGGCGACGTGATGATGGCGCAGGTTCTGGGGGGAAAGGTGTTATCGCCTACAAGTTGCACGTGCGAATCAGAAACTTCTACTAACTTGTCGCAGGCTTATACGAGAAAAAGACCGAGTTTGATCTGTATGACGCTGATCGGGTGAACATGCCAGTCGGACAGAGAACGGTACTGGTGAGCGTTACTAGCGCGCCTCGGACGGGCCGAATCATCCAGGAGTGTACTGTCGACCTTGTGTGTCCCAGAACGGAGCGTATCTGCGTAGCATTTGGACATGCCAATTGTGATTCAGCTTGGGCCCTAGCTCTTGAGTTTCGCGAAGGCCGCGATCAATTCTTCCACGGGGACTGACTTGGAGTCGGCGCACTGAAAGAGATCGAGACGCTTCACATCCCTCAGTTTCTCGTTGACCAGAATCGACGGCTCCTTGTCACGTTTTCCGTCCTTGGAAAGAACGAAAAAATGAATGGGACGAGCCACTAGTATTTGATACTGCTCCAAAGTCAGCGAGGAATCGTTTCATCAGAGATGCTTGATCTTACTTTGATGGACAGGAATGTCCTATCACCCTTACTCGTGATATTTTTCAAAGAATTGAGCGACCATCTCGAGGTTCGTTGTGGATAGATTGTAACCGTAAAACTCGTCTGATCAAGCGGTGTTCATAATTCACCAGCAATCACGCAAGGTGTGGGCTCGCCTCCCTCAAGGAACATCTTGACATCATCATCATGATCGTCGGGGCGTGGATGCCCGCTATGCTGACCGCGAAACATTGCTCGTCGGGGAAGAAATTTACCTAGAGATCGGTGCGTCGGTGAGGTGCTCCGGATCAAACTAGTCAGGGTGTAGTATGGTGCTACTCACCTCATAGAAAAGAGGCTATTCTGTCAGCAAGGAAAAAGATCGATTTCTTGTGACACCAAAATCATGAATTAGTGACTTACAGCACCTTTATCGACGACGTTAGCCATAGCGCGGGTCATTGTGCGAGAATAAGAGCGGACAGGGCTTCAGATTATAATAGACC